>JAWNNV010000117.1:0-24840 GCA_035044485.1 Scaptomyza reducta | reverse complement strand
GTGTTATGTTAACGTACTTCGTTCAGTACGTATTGCTACCTTGCAAACCATCCATTTACTTACACCTACTCCCCCTTCCCCTCCAACTTCCCCTTCCCCTTCCCCAACCCCATTGCAATCCTAGGGCAACAGCAGCATCCCGCCAAACTGCCAATTACCAGCCAATTCAATGGAATTTGCATATGCGTCACACATCATCGAGGGTTGGGCGTCCTGGAGTGGGTGGCTCACGTCCCGTATACGCAATTTTAATCCGGGCGTGGGCTTCATTCTCGCTACTATGCAGGGGGCAGGGTGCATGGGGCATGGGGCATGGGCCAGCAGCAGCTTTAGCTATCTTTCTATTTATATACGCACATAACTGTAAAACATATCTACAGGTAAGCTCTACAGTAAAAGCTCGATAGCGCGAACCCTCGAAACGCGAAACGTTTAAGTTTTGACACTGCGGAATACTCCGATACCAGTAGAAACAAGGAAGAAGGCTCTAGTCGAGAAATCCCGACTAGACTATGCCCTGAACCCTATAGTTTACGCGTACAGCCAATTCAATGCTCCATATCTCCGGTGCTTCTCCACCGATTTCAATAAAAATTTCACAGATTGTCATTATTTCCTCTAATGTTTGAAACTCTTTCTCAAAGTTTTCCAAATTCAAGATTTTGTTGTTATCGATAACATGTGTATATCGAAAACGGGAAGAGTTATCGAAACTATATCGACTCGACTGTTGATGCTGATCAAGAATATATATACTTTATGGGGTCGGAGATGCTTCCTTCTGCCTGTTACATACATTATATCCTTTTTAACCATTTTGAATGGGTTCAGGGTATACAAATATAAATAGGGCAACTTCCGATTTGAAGAGGTGACTCGTACGAGTTGGCGTGGCATCAAAAGCTTCGGTGCAGATCTTTGGAAGAAGTAACAAGCTATCTTCTCATCAATTTTGGTGACTAAAGCTCAACAACTGTGGAAGATACAGACATCCGAATTGTGTTTCTCAACTCTCAAAACGATCAATAAAAAATGGTTTCATAATTATACGGAGCGCATGAAAAATGAGCTGTGAATCAAATCGAGGCATGCCTGTAATTTATACAAGAGTGACATTTTTCCTTTTTTCCCATTAGCCTTAACTCAGTTTGTTTGCGACAAAAATGCAGCGAAATGCAGAGAAAAATATCTGTTAGAAAATTCTAAAAATAATTACTTCAATGTCAGGCATTGACATTTTTACAAGTTTTTGTACTTCGCTGAACAGTTTTATTAGTTTATTTATATGCAAGTTTGATGAAACTCTTTTAACAAGTTTTTGTACTTCGCTGAACAGTTTTATTAGTTTATTTATATGAAAATTTGATGAAACTCTTTTAACAGTTTATTAGCTAACAGGTAAATAAGTGAGAAACTATTTCACAAAGTCAACTTATTGTGTATATAGATGCATGATGATATCTACTATATACACATCTATAATATATATATAAATATGTTTATAACATTTTGTGTCTATGAATTTATGCCAGATGTGTTTTTTTTGCTGTGAATAGAAATCGGTTCGCGAAGCTAAAATGTAATTATGTTTTGTTTAGCTATTTAAAAATATCCATATGCTGGCTGAAAATAATACATAAACCAAAATCAAAAGAATAAATATACTCACATATATATATCTTTAAAGATTTGCACATTATTCAAAGAATATGTTCGTTGGCTTCATTTTGGCTAAACTTATCCGTTATTTAGTTCGTTTCCAAAAGGAATTCTTATCGAAATCATTTAACGAACTAGATCATTTTATCAGAACATATATAGTTCCTTCGTTCAGTTTGTAAAATATGTAGTTTAATGGTTCTGATTTTGAGAAATAATATTATCGAACTACGATTCGTTCTGTAATTCCCTCAAAATACTAAAACGAACTCTGATCGAAACGAATGAACAAACTAGATCAACATCTCACAACATATATAGTTCTTTCGTTCAGTTTTTTAAATAGTTCAATCGTTCTGGTTTTGAAAAATATTATTTAGTAGATCGATTCGTTGTTTATATCCCTCAAATTACTAAAACGAACTCTGATCGAAACGAATGAACAAACTAGATCAACATATCACAACATATATAGTTCCTTCTTTCAGTTTGTTTTATAGGTCAATCGTTCTGATTTTGAGAAATAATATTATCGTTCTTTATTTCCCTCAAAATACTAAAAGAAACTCTGATCGAATCGAATGAACGAACTAGATCAACTTCTAATAACGTTTATAGTTCTTTTCTTTCAGTTTGCTAAATAGTTCAGTCGTTCTGATTTTGAAAAATAATATTTAGTAGTTCGATTCGTTGTTTGTATCGCTCAAAATATTGAAACGAACTCTGATCGAATGCATTGAACGAACTAGATCAACAACTAATCACGTCTATAGTTCCTTCGTTCAGTTTGTCTTACAGTTTACTCGGTTTGATTTTGAAAACAATTATTTAGTTGATCGATTCGTTGTTTATATAATTAAAAATACTATTACGAATTCTGATCGAACGAACTAGTTCAACAACTAACTAATCACGTCTATAGTTATAGTTATTCCGAACAACATGGAAAACAACTTCAATATGAAATGTTTAACCTTTACCATTTTAATCTTTCCATTGCTAAGCTTCTCATTCATGCAAAGCGGACTAAAAGCTTAAGGACACGACACAAGCTAAGGACTTGGCGAAGGGTTCGTAATGCGTTTCACAAGAACTCGCTTCAGAACAAACTTATTTTTGTATCTTAATATGTCAAGTTAATCTGCAATCACGTTACGTTGAGCTGCATCTAATTGGCTGACAGAGAAAAAACCTAGATTTACCTTGAAGTCAATTCAAGTACAACCCACACAGCCACCCAACCCTCGAGGAGCTAGTGCCTCTTGTTTTAGTTGGAAAGCAAAATGTTGCTTCAAGTGCAAGTTATCGCAGCTAAACGATTGATTGACATGGCAACGGAAATAAGTTCTGATCCTGCACCTTGGCATCTTATGTCTCAAAGGAAAAAGCAAAACACTTTTTTCCTTACGCTCGTTAAATCCAATTACGGATAAAACTTGGCAGTAACTTTTGCAAACGCAAAAGCGATGGGGGGGGAGTAGAATATTCAATGACGCACAAATCATGCGCTAATGCCAGGCACTTAAAAACTTCATCGTAATGCATCCAACCACCCAATCCAAACCCAACCCAAACCCAATCCAAACCCAACCCAACACAGCTGAATATTTGAAGGAGCTGCACCTGAAGCTGACAGCTCAGAGACTTGAAGGCGAAAGCGAACGCAGTGAGGCTATAAATATCCTAACAGCGACCAAACGGGGCAAAGATGATACTCTGATAACGTTGAGGATGACGCGATGCCAGCCCCCCTATCCGCAGCCCCCTCTGTGTACGCCCTTGTTGCCAGCTAATTTGTCTCATAATTACACTCCCATAGTAAACACTTCAAGGACACATTCTTTCGCTCTCGTTCGCTCTGTGTCTCCAGTCGGCCAGGTCGAAACGCATGGATGACGCGTGCAACTGTTGCAAGTTTCATTCACAAAACTGCAGAAACGGCAGCGAGCCGTTCAAGGCTGCTCAAAGCCCCAGAAAACCGAATTCAAATCCAAAAAATCCTAAACTGGGAATGTTCGGGGGGGAAAGTGCCACAAAATGCTAACGTCACACACACACACACACACATGCATACACACACACTTGCACATACACACACACATGCACACACACACACACATATATACATACAGTTGAATTGAATGTATCCGAATCGGATTCCGATGCTAAAAACCCAAACGTGACCTTCGCTTACCCACAAAACAACCCGGATGGGCGGGGGTGAGAGAGAGCGAGAGGGGGAGAGAGAGGGAGAGAGGGAGCTGTGCGTTAACAAAGGAATTCCATGGAATTCAGTATTAGGTAGTGAAATTGACATGTGGCGGAAATGAGAGCTGTTGCTCCTGTTGCTGTTCACTGACGTGCAACATGAAACTGGTGCAACTGATGTTGCTGCTCCTGCCATGGCTGCTGCTGTGCGTCATCTATGCAAATGTGTGCGTGTGTGCGTGTGCGTGTGTGTTGCGTGCATAATCTGATATGGGTCAAAGCAGCGTCAAATTGTTGTCAGGTAGCGCAGAAGGCCGCAAGGGGTAGCAACAAAGTTCTTGCAACCCAGAGGTTTTATTTTTCTTTGCCCCCCACTAATCAACTTACACTCGCACACACACACGCACACTCGCACACACTTGAACCACTTGAAGTGTGAACCTTAAACTCTTACCTCGTCTTGCCACACACGGCGACGCCTCCGCCCCGCCCCGTTTCCTGTTTGCCAAAGTACAAGAATAGACCAAAAGCAAAACAGCAACACACACACACACACCCACCCACACTTGCACACTTGAGCAAGCAATATTCGAGCATCATAAAATTTGTGTTGGCCATTTACTGAAAATGTTTTAAACGGCTTTCAGCATTAAAAATAGCAGCAAGAAGCGAAAACAAGCACAAATCCCTTAAACCAAATAAATCACAAGGCATTCACGAATATTCAAAGCGCCTATATACTCAATAACTATATCTTTTCCGATCTTTTCTTAGTTCATTAAATGCATAAAGCTTGCAACTTATAAATTCAGTAAAACAAAAAACTTGACTTAAAGATATAGAAAATATTAAACAGAATATATAACAAATAAGCGCATTTTATACATATGTTTTTGATATTTTTTTCAATATTTTTTTAAAATTTTTTTTTTATATTTTTTTTTTCAAATTTTTTTTAAATATTTATTTTTTTATTTATATATTTTTTTTTTTTCATTTTTTTTTTCATTTTTTTTAAAAATATTTTTAAATATACTCTGAAAATATTTTGGGTTTGGAAATCGAATAATTTTAAATAAGTTCAAGCCAGATGGAAGGTTAGGCATTAAGGTTTCATCAATCATCTAATCAACTTTCCCTCAAAGAAGATCTTTTACACAAGGAAACTTTTGTACTTCGTACGATTTGTCTATAGATTAACGAAGAAAGATATATACTTGTGTATGTGTGTATGTGTCATCTCTATATGTTTCTTATATCAAACAGACTGTTTGTATCTAATGGATGCGTTTGTTTTTGGGTTAAATGCGCTACTAAAATGTTCTATTTAAAAAAACAAAACCAAAAACAAAAGACAAAACAAAAACGCAGCCCACAAAAGAAATAGAAATTCAAAATTCTCTCACAAATATATATGCATATGTATATATGTATGTACGTTTATAAAAGCCCCAAAAAACAAACAACAACAACAATAATTTCGAAATTTTCATGTGTAGACAATTTGAGCAACGGAATTCTTTTTTTTTCTTTTTTTTTGTGTTGTTTTTCAACACAAAGTTTACACACGAATCGAAGTAGATACATATTATATATGTATACTATATAATTGGTATACACATGCACATATGTGCTGCACGCCCACACACGCACCCACCTACACACACACACACACATTCACGCATTGTGTATTCACGATTTACTTGTAAAACTGTTGTTGCCTTTTGGCGTTTTTCATACTCTGTTACCGAAGGCAGAGGGTATATTGATTTAGTGCATGCTAGAGACTTGAAACTTTACACATAACTGGGTCTAAGTGACAAAGTGTTAAATTTGGGGTGCTACGCCAACTGTTGGCCCCTGAAATCGATAACAAATCGATACACCTCGATGTGAAAATCGATAAGACACACAAATTTCCGACATTTTAACAGCTAGAGTCACTAAATTCGGTAAAAAGTTAGCTTGTTACTTGCCCCAAAGATCTGCATTAAAAGTTGCCACGCCCACACCAGCCACCACCAGGCACCCGCCTTTCTAAAACGTGGATGCCCGTATCTGCCACAGTTTTGGAGCTAGAGTCACCAAATTTGGTGGCAAGATAGCTAGTGAAATCCACCAGAGATCTGCATCGAGGATTGGGACGCCAGTGGGAGCGAATTGGAGACACAAGATGGCCAGTAACTTCCCTCAAAGATATATTCCTTTGCAAGCTGACTTCTCATCAACAGTTTTTGGTACAGGTAACAGAGTATTCCCCAGTCGGTTTTTAGTTGTTTCTTGCTTTAGGTATGCTGCCAGGCTACATAACAAAACTACAAATGCAACAACCGCAACAACAACAGCAACAGCAACAATATTAATTTTAGTTTTTGGGATTTTAGTAAAAATTTTGCACATTAGCACACAGGCTGCAAGGCAGTCGCTAGTATTTTTATGTATCTATATATATATAGATATATATATATTATATATATTTGTATCTTGTCAGTGTGTATCTTGTTCTGTGTCTGTTTTGCCAGATTTGTTGTTATGTTGTTCTTGCGTTTTGTGCCTGATTGTTTTGTCTTTGGCATATTGCGCATACGACGCGTTGCAGCGTCATCTTCGCATTGCCTTTGCCAAACATATATGCACTCAAAATACATATATATATATATATATTTTTTTCATATCTAGTATGTTAGAGCAATTTAAAGTCTAGGGCAAAGATTTCCGCAATTAATTGTACTTGTCTCTGACCACAATATTTTTAATTGATTTCTAGTTACCCCATTGAAAAGTTTTCCTTTCTTTCTGCTTTGGTTGTAAATAATATTTATGTAGAGATTGCGAGTGCTTGTTAAACAAGTTTTTTGTACACAGTAGTATTACGAGCTGGCATAAAAAATTGCATTTAATTAATAGTTGGAAAGTTGTGGCATTTACAAAAGGTTGCAACTTCGTGTGCGTGCAACGTGTTGCACAAGGGGATGAGTAGTTGTCTGTTTTAATTTGGGTCATGCGTTGTTATTTCTGTGTTTATCGCAAGTAAAGCATAATAATAGGTCTTCAATAATGCCAATGGATTTTTAAAGCGAGCCAGAATTGAATAAATATTTCTGAAAATTAAAAAAACAAGCATAAAGTTAAATAAATGCTAAGTAAAGATCATTTTTTATTTCATTATAACTAATGGTAATGGTAATGGTATAAATAATGGTAATTTGATTGCGATTCATAGCTTCTCTTGCATGTTATCGATTAAAATCGATTACTTAAAGTTATAAAATTCTTTGTTTTCAAATTAAACCTTATTAGAAATAAGAATTTTCTAAGCTAATTGCACATTTAAACACAAAAAAAGATTATATTAATAAATAAATTAATGATTCTCTTGTTTTCATATGTTTAGCTGAGATCTTATAATGGTTAAGTACTTTTTGTAAAGGGTTCATTTTAAATCAAGTTATTTTAAAATCGATTAGAGCTATCTGGAAAGCTTCACAGCAAACTAATTGTCAAATACTTCAATCAAAGTTTTTATTTCAACATTTATCCAACTAATATTATAAATTTTAAAGTTTGTGTGAATGTTTGTTACTCATTCAGTCAAAATCTACTGAATGGAATCTAATGAAACTTTACAATAATATGACTTATACCTTAGAATAGCTCATAGGCTATAATTTGAAAAGATGTTGTGTGTTGGCGATGCTCTGTGGTGGCTAATCATTCTCCACGATGGCAAAGCCCTGGCCAAGTAACTAGTTATTGTATAAAATGAACAAGTAAGAAGGCTCTAGTCGAGAAATCCTGAATAGACTATACCCTGAACCCTATACTTTACGCGTACAGGTATGTGTGTGTGAGTATAATGCATACTTGACTTAACTTCAATACTCGATATATTCGGTGTTTCTCTACCGATTTCAATAAAATTTTCACAGATTTTCATTATATCATCTATAGTTTCAAACGGTTTTCCAAGATAACTAAATTCAAGATTTTGTAGTTATCGATAACATGTGTATATCGAAAACGGGCAGAGTTATCGAAACTAGATCGGCTCCACTGTTGATGCTGATCAAGGATATATATACTTTATGGGGTCGGAGATGCTTCCTTCTGCCTGTTACACACTTTCCACAAACCCATTATACTATTTTTAACCATTTTCAATGGGTTCAGGGTATAAAAAGGCGAATGTTTAAGAACAGGACTCTTCGTTGGCAAATAATGGAAAATTTCATAGTTACGAGCATCAAAATTGAGCTACAACTAACTGAATATATGTATATTTAAACATCCAATATCTGAATGCATAGCTAAAGCTTTTCCCATGCACATTTTCACTAGCTGGAAAAGACTTTAGTACATATAGAGGATTGGACTGTTTCGTTATTGTTTGCTGTCGCAGCTGTTAAAGAGCTCATGAGGCTTATTATTAGGGCACAATCAAAACCAGGGCTGGCTGTCTTAACCTTAACCATACTATATAAGTTGTTGACAATGTTCTTGCCATTGTTTGCATGCCTGGTTAAGTGCAAGAAAATCTCTCTCTTCCGCTCTCTTCTCTGTGAATGCTCAACTGGAGCAAACTTATTTTTAACACATGCATTGAATTCCAAGCGGCTCCGCTTACACATCGCACACACATCGATCGGGCCAGATACATATAGATAGATACTACATAATTATTATACGCATACATGTGTGAACGAAACTTTTCTCCAAATGTGTGTCTTGTGGGCCGCCTGCAACAGGCTGCTGGCGACGCAGCAACAACCAACAGCAACAACAACAATCATCACGAAACGGGCAACACGAATTTCGGTATCCATTTCGATTTGGGTTGCGGCAGCGTCAGCTATTTTTAGACTCTGCGCCCAGATACAGATACAAATATTCGAATACACATACAAACCGACTCACACACTCTCTCTCAAGAGAGATAGACACAGAGAGAGAGAGAGGGAGAGAGAGCGAGAGAGTGAGAGAGTGCGAACGCAATCATCGAAGGACGGGCAGGTGGGCGTCATATATCTATATGTATATATATCTGTATCTATATATATATATACGTGTTTAATGTGTATGCGTCTGTGCAGAATCCGAATCTGAATCCGAATCGGTATCTGTATCCCAAGACTGGTCGCCACTAAAATATAGTCTGCCGTGGATCGTCGGACCGTTCAGTCTTTTTGTATCGTTCAGTACAATCCGATTCGTGTGATCGACAGCAACGCTCAATTTTTTTTCTTTTTTTTCTAATTCCTTGAAGGTGAGCCAAAGAAACAAAAACAAAAAAACAAAGAAAGCCTCAAAAACCGAGGAAGCCAAAGCAAATAATAATGCATATGCAACTATCAAACGTAACAACAATCAAAACAAACTATCAAACATCAAAATGACATAGAAACTGTGACAAATATAACTGGCCCAAAAGAAAGAAAACAAACGAAAATCGAAGAACAACATTTCAAAACCGACTGCCAGTCGAATCGTGCGTGTGATTCAAAACTTTTTTTCATTTTTTTTTTGCAACGAAACGATTCTTTTTTTTTTTGGATTTTTTCTTTCTTTTTTTTTTGAATGAAAACATTTTTTTGAAATATTTTTTTCAAGTGCAAAAGTGTAGCAAAAGGCCGAAAGAAGCCGAGCAAAGAAGCAAAATAAATTTTATACATTACTATTTTTTTTTTTGGTTGGAAACATTTCATAATTTGTTGTACGCAACGATTATGTAAGGAATGTGTGCAACATACACATATATGTGTGCGTCTGTGTGTGTGTGTGTGTGTGATTGTGTGTGTGTGCGTGCAAAAGCTATAAATGTAGCTGGCAGATACGAAAGCAACAGCAGCAACAGCTTCAGAGCAACAGCAACAGCAACAAAAAGCAACAACAAAGAAAAAACTCTGCACACCCAAAATAGAAATGTGCCACTGTTTAAACACACACACACACACACACACATAGACACTAACATACACACACGCAGCATATATATATATATATATATATATTTTCTTTGATTCTTGACACGTTTCAATTAATAGAAAGAAAGCTTTTGAAATTATTTGAATCGGAATGTAATAGAAAAGATCTTTTTGGAAGTATTTTTGAAAGTTTTCAAAACAGTTTCGAAAGTTACTTTCAACCATATATAGCTTTAGCTTGTATCCTTGAAATAAAAAGTCTATCAAAGCATTTTCAGACAGGATATTTAAGATATTTCCCAATCTTCAAGAGATTCTAATCTTCAAAAAATCTTATATATACTCGAATACTTCAGATTCTATACAATCTTGTTGAACTTAACGTAATATAAATATCATCAAACTTTCGAAAAGAGAAAGAGAAAAGCTAGAAACAGGAGACAATACAAAAAAAAGCTTTAATATATTATTTTTATTGTCATTGTCTAACTATATATAAATATATACACACACATATATATATATATATATATAGCGAATATATTTTTGTCTTTATGTATTCCATAATGATGTACATATAGTATGGATATATTTAAATATCTTGTAGCTTTTGTTATTGTTACTTGAATGAACTTAAAGCTCTTTTCGAAAGCTTTCGAAAGTTGCGACCTTGTTTTTTGACATATACATTTAAGAATGTGTTGTTGTTGTCAAAATCGATATAGAAACATATAGTAACAAGTTCAACAATGCCATGATCAGTTTTATGTCGCATTATCTATTCCAATATTTTGAGTTCCCAAAGATTTTGTTCGTTTCGAGAAAGCTTTTACTTGAAGCTTTTAAGCAGTGAGCTTTTACGCTTTCTCTTCCTTCTCTACCCACTCTCTTTCTCGCTCTCTTTTCCATTCTGAAATTGGATATCGATAGTCAACACAACATTTTGTCCTGCTTGCACGCCCAACGAAAACAATTTGAGAGCCAAAACGCAATCGTATGCAAGAGAGAGAAAGCGAATGAGAGGGAGAGAGAGAGGGAGAGAGAAAACAAGAGAGTGTATGTGTGTGTGATCGGCAGGCGGTGCTCCCATATACGGTGCGGCTAACTGCTTGGCGTATACGTAATATGTGTTTATCTATATGAATTGCGCATACGCAATGTATGCCCGTGTGTGTGTGTGTGTGTGAAGAGATTCTCCGTGAAAATGCTTGAACTAATCGGCCAATTATTTTGGATTTATGGAACATATGCTACAAGCCAATTAAATGACAGCCTGTCACACACACACACCCACACACCCACACACACACACACACATAGAGAGAGTGGGTGTGTGACGATGTGATGATGTCATGCGGCAATCAGCAACCATTAGTTGTTGCATTTTCAATTCATTTAAGTCTCATCCACCGATTGGTGTTCAACTCTTTCTACTTGCAGTAACTCAAAAAAACACAAATCAAAATGGCTGATGATGAGGTGAGGTAAGTATCGTCCTAATGCAGGATCCCAAAACAGCTCAATCTCATTCAGTGCACTTATCACATACTTCAATTTCCAGTTGTAACAGTGTGTGTGCGTGTGAACTATGAACTTGGAACTTGGCAAGGATACTCGAGGGGAAGCAGGCGTTGAGGTGAGTTGCTTCTCGCTTAGAGTAAGCTAACCTAACCTAGAATAGGCTTACAACTAAACAAAAACGCGCTTACTTTGCTTTCACAGATGCTAGTTTCGATAATATGCCGGTGCCGATAACGACAGCACTGACTGATACGCCAAACAACAAAGGATCCACTCTAGTCAAGTGATCAATGTTATCGTTATCGTCAATTGTCAATTGTCATTTGTCATTGTTGTGCTGTCTGTTTCGCGTCCCACTTTATCTCTCTGTCTCTCTCTCTGTTTATCGATAACTAATCGTTCGTTCTTATCGCTTTGCAGAAAAAGGCAGCAGCAGCTCCAGCAGCAGCACCAGCAGCTGCGGCTCCAGCTGCAGCTGCGAATGGCAAAGCCGCCGCACCCGCTGCGAATGGCAAAGCGGCGGCACCCGCTGCGAATGGCAAAGCTGCCGCGCCCGCTGCGAATGGCAAGGCCGCCGCACCCGCCGGCCCGCCCAAGGATCCCAACGATCCCAAAGTGAAGGCCGAGGAGGTACACTGGTGTACGTGTGGCCGCGCCAAAACACGGCCCCCATCGCCTCACCACGTGCAATGTCCAAAGTTCACCGAAAATAACGAATGAAAATGCCCCCCGTTCCGTTTCCCCCCGTGGCCATATGCGTGTGTTCATCTACATGTGTTGTGTGCTAGCGATAAACGTTAATCGATAACCGATAACACTAATCAAACTCTAAATGCTTTACAGGCTAAGAAGGCTAAACAGGCTGAGATCGAGCGCAAGCGCGCCGAGGTGCGCAAGCGCATGGAGGAAGCCTCCAAGGCCAAGAAGGCCAAGAAGGGTTTCATGACCCCAGAAAGGAAGAAGAAACTCCGGGTATGTACAAACCGTAACCATCAAGTGTTTCCCCCCCTCTCAACTTATCAATGTTTCCAATCCATCGTTCAATTAGTTGTTGCTGCGCAAGAAAGCCGCTGAGGAATTGAAGAAAGAACAGGAACGTAAGGCAGCTGAACGCAGACGCATCATTGAAGAACGTTGCGGCAGCCCCAGGAACCTCAGTGATGCCAGCGAAGGTGAGTGCCAGCGGTTCAAAAACCAAACCAAACCAAAAATCAAATCAAACTAGATAAAAAAACAAAAAAAAATGAATCACATCAAATGCAATCGTTAAGAAAAGCAATAATAAATAAATACAATAAATCAAATATAAAATTTAAATATAAAAAATGCAATTAAAAAAGAAGCAGCAAATTAAATTCTATACATTTACTTTGCTGCCTTTTTTTTGTTGTTTTGCTTAAGTAAAAAAAAACAAATGTAGAACATCAAAGAATAAAATTCAAGCATAAACATTAAAATTCTACAGAAGTGTCATCTATCATCACACACACACACACACCTACACACACACACATATATATATAAAATTATAAACACAACAACAACAAGTTGCGCTTTTCATACCCACACATACACCCAAACACACACACACACAACCATATACAACCATTTGTTATGTATATTTAAATATGTTACTTATACTCTCTCTATCTCTCTCTCTCTTTTCCCCAACCCAACTCTCTCCCTCACCCTCTCTCTCTATACACACACACACACACACATGTCCCACGTCCATATCGAATGTTACCCAACCCATCTATATATATATGTACATATATATCTGTGTATCTGTGTGTGTTTTTTGTCATGCTGCCAAAAAAAAAAATCGAAAAAACTTTTATTGTTGCGTACAGACACACTGAAATCCCTGCTCAAGCAACACTATGACAGGATTAATAAACTGGAGGACCAGAAATATGATCTTGAGTATGTTGTTAAACGCAAGGATGTTGAGGTACACGCACATACTATATACTACTACTACATAACAATCTATCTATCTATCTAGCTATCTATCTATTTGTATCCAAATGCCTTTCACTTATATTATATCAAAATCAAAAGTCTAAAACAACTTAACGCTTAGCAACAACAACAACAACAGCAGCAGCAGCAACACCTTCTGTTAGCCTATCTCTATCTATCTATCTATACAGCTAAATATTTCTATCTATCTATCGTTATATACTTCGTTGTATATATATTTATATATATCTTTATAACTGCTGTCTAAAACACTTACTTCTTTGTATAATACACTTAATTTTCGTACAATACCGTTTTGTATACAGTAAAAACTAAAATCTACCCTGTACATATACATATACCTATAAAAACCAAATATCTACTCGTACACCTAACTTTTTAATGCCCAAAAGTGTTGTAAACCGAGCTGATTTAACTTATTTACCCGATTAATTACTCAAGTAATTGAAGTTTGAAGATAGAAATCGATAATTTATATAAGTAATCGATAATCATCGCAATAATTGCAGTTTATCACTAATTACTTTGGTAATTCAAGTAATTATTCGAATATTTGTCTCAATTACTTAAGTATTGTTTTTGGTACTTGAAAGTATTTAATACAGCTCTCAATCTTGCTCTCTCTCTCTGTAGTCCCTCTCACTCTCTCTCTCTCTCCCCACTCTAGCTCTTTTTGTCCCTATTCTCTCGCTCTCTCTCCCTCTCTGTCTCTTTGTGTCTTTTACACCTTATCTCACACAAACACGCACAAACAAACCTTTGGGAAGTCGTTCAGTATCAAGCACTTCACAAACACAGACACACACAAGCGCCACACTGCCACGCCCCTCGTCACACAGACACAGACACAGACACACACACACACAACCCCACAAGCAAACCAATTGAAAGAGAACATTTTCCGCAGACAACAAAACACAACAAAAGAAAACTCACGCGTTTTAAACATTCACAGATACACTACAGAAAGTTTGTCAGGATTATAACAATAAGATACTGAAATTGGAGTCTGAGAAATACGATGTGGAGCGCGAGGTAGCCAGAAAGGAATTTGAGGCAAGCGTTACACACACACAATTCTCTCTTCCCTCAACTTGATCGCTCTCTCTCGGTTCCGAGAAACGAGCAAACACATCGAGAGGAAATATTTCTCCGTAGTTCATTTGATATATATATCGTTAATAACAATCAATCAATCAATCAATCAATCAAATGCTCCACACACACATATTTCAGATACATGCATAACCAGCACTTGAAAGATATATGCAAATATTACAGAGATGCCGGCACCAAAACGCCCCCTGGCGGCCAGTCTGTGTGTGTGTGTGCCAGTCTGGGGTTTCCCCTTTTGTAGTTGTAGTAGTTAGAGCACACTGTTTTTAGTGTTAGAAAACAACAACAAAAAAACAAAAACCAACAATACCAAAAGTAGAGCTCTGCGTTCACAGATACTTCTATATATATATATATAATTTTTTTTTTTGTATTTTTGATTTCCTTCCAACTTTTTTCAAGTTTTGTGCTAATTTTTGAATACCAAGAGAGCACATTCGAAAGTTTTGCACATCCCAATTTGAATTTTGGGCCAAATCAAAGAGTATATAAAACGAGTATAATCCCAATTTCCCAACCAGCTAAGAACTATGCTTAACGGATGGCGTCCTTAACTTTTTGATGGGCGCGAACCGACAAACCTAACTTGCAGCCTCTACTAAAACCTGAGCAACAACCAAACACCAAAGTACTCGCTGTTGTTTCCCTATTTCCCTACTCCTTGCCAATTTGGTATATCCATATATATATATATATATTGTATGTATTTTGATAGAATACAAACATATATTTATTTTTTTGTGGCCAAACATTTTTGCTTTTTTGTGGCTTCTTTGAGATTTTTAATAAAACCTAGTCTTAAGTATTTTAAAAGCCAAGCTTCGTTGTCGTAGAAAAAAGCTGTTGTTAATATTTTTGTATTTTGCCGAACAGCTTTTACTAAAAAACCAATTGCAAAAACGAACAACGCACAACAAACAATGAATAACGAACAAACGAACAACGAGTAACGAGTTAAGAGCATAAAGAGCATAGGGCTATTCGAAGTAACGAGTAACGGCGAGTCAGACACTCGCTGGCATTCACATATGTCTCGTTGTTAAGCAGGGCCATACACAATATCCAAGTACAGTCACGCAACCACCACAAAAGCAACAACAAACAGCAAACAACAACAACAGACACCCAACTCATGCAACCCAAACACGAAAAAAAGCGCACTACACTGAAAGAAACGAAGAAAAATAAACGAGAAACGTATATCAAAAAAGAAAATATAATAATAAAACGCAAAAGCAAAGCACAATTATTATGTATGTATTTATGTATATGCAAGTTGTACAACTGTAGGTGATAAAGCTAAAGATAAAGCTCACTATATATATCTGACTTGAAATATTAATAATATGATATTCCTTCTCTTTCTCTGACACGCGCCGAACAACGCGCGTTACATGTGCGTCGTCTCTCTCTATCTCTCTCTCTCTTCTTCTTTAACTTTCTTTCCATCTCTCTCAATATCTATATATCTCTTATACTCTATCCTACTATTACACAAAACACGCACACTAAACTTACAATGCACTCTCCCTATCTCTCTCTCTCTCTCTTTCTTCTCTCTCTCTCTTTGTCTTTATATAAATCTATCTATCTTTCTCTTACATCCGCATCTATCTGCGTCTCTCTTTTTGCACAACACACGCACACAAACACACACACACGCACGCACAAACTCTATCGCGTTACGCGCGTTCTCTAACCTTTACCGTTACGGTTACCGTTACCGCTATCGTTACCGTTACCGTTACAACAGCCGAACTGCAAACAGTATGCAAACAATATTTTCAACGCGTTTTCAAGTTGGAGGGCGATAAATTTGATTTAGAGCACGTGCAGAAAGTCAAAGCACAAGAGGTAAATTCCCCATTCAAAAAAAAAAAACAAACACAAAAAAAAAATCCAAAAAACAAAACCAAAAACAAAGACAAAAACCAAAAAAAAAAAAAAAAAGAGCAACCAATATGCGAATGTTTTTTATATTATTACAAATCTACAAACAACCAACAATTATTGCCAAAAACAACAACAGCAACAACAACAATAATAATATTTGTTTATAATAATAATCAATTATTATTATTATATATAACTATATAATTTTTTTTCTTTCAATTATGCCCTTGATATTTAATTCTTTGATTTTTTTTTCTTCTAAATATATATTTTCTTAATCATATTTTTTAGTTTTCTTTTTTTTTTTGCGATTATTCTTCTTAATTTATTTCTTAAACGTTAATTTTTGATATTGTTCTTAACTGCGCTAAACAACAGCAACAACAACAAAAAGTACAAAGCCGAAAATCAAATTAAATACCAGATATCTTCTTAATAATTGCATATATACATACATATATAGAAATATATAAGGCGCACGATGCTAAGCAAAATCGGCGCGCGCTTTGAACTCTGTGAGAAAACCCTATTCGAAAGAAACGTTGTTCCGTTGAGTTTTCGATATCATTATCGTTATCGATTCGTGTATTAAACGTCACTTTTGACTTTCAAAAACTATACTTAAAGTTTCTCGCTCGCTCTTCTATCTAAATGTGTCTTTCTTTATCGGTTTTGTTGCAAAAATATCGATAACTTTTCTCAATTGACAACGTTTCTCACTCATAATCCACAATACCGATACCGATACCAAGCCATAACCAACAACAATAACAACAAAAAAGATAAAAAAAAAACAACCAAGACATTTCTCAGACCCGTACGTTGCGCCCCCCAATTCAAAAATAAACAGAAGTTAAATCACCAAAAGTCAATTTCAAATCAAATCTCGAAAAGTTACAAAACTTACCGAACACATAACATCTAAAAGAAATGAAAGTAAACAAACGATATAATTTGATTATGATATTTATATATTTTAGAGCTATAAAACAATAAAAAAGAAATCGAAAAAAACATAAATCATACATACATAAATGTAAAATAAGTAACTTAAGTTTCGTAGAACAAAAAAAAAACCACCCAAAAACCAAAAAAAAAAAACTATGAATGTGTTTTTCCAGGCGAATTGCAAGAGATTTGCGATGAGTATTACGATCGTATGTATATTTGTGAAGGCCAGAAATGGGATCTGGAATACGAAGTCAGGAAAAAAGACTGGGAGGTACTGCAACAATCTTTTAATAAATTTCAAAAAATCAAAACCAATTATCAATATATAAAACAAAACTCTTAATACAAAAGAAAAAAACAAACTTTTTACCAACAACCAGACATACAATTTCTTTAGTATCATATGTTCTTTACGTTTCCGTTTCCATATGTTTTTTTTTTTTTTGATACTTGTGTTTTATAATTATTTCTTTTTTTTTTTTGTGAAAAAAAAAGTATTTGACTCTCTTACTTGTAACTGTTTTTTTCTTCTGAATTGCTCACATACAAACAAAAAAAAAAACTTACAAACAAAAATACGTATCTATACATTATTATAAAACATATATAGATGATTCTTTATACTTACCACTCTTTGTTCGATTTTTACAAGTTTTTCAAGTTTATAATATGCCGTTGTTAATCTCATGTTAATTGTACTTAAAACGGAAACACAATCCAATCAACAACAATCAATCAATCAATCTGTGAGTTGAGATTTTGCCACACACAAAACTGCTGCAACAGTCAAAAACTTTTTGAAAACGGTCAATCAATCAATCAATCAGTCAATCAATCAGTCAATCAATCAATCAGTCAATCAAGCAATCAGTCAATCAATCGATCGATCAATCTGTAGTCAAAAACTTTTTGAAAACAGCCGCCAGTTAAACAAACAATCAATCAATCAATCAGTAAATCAATCATCAGTCAATCAATCGATCGATCAATTAATCAGTAGTCAAAAACTTTTTGAAAACAGCCGCCAGTTAAACAAACAATCAATCAATCAATCAGTAAAACAATCATCAGTCAATCAATCGATCGATCAATTAATCAGTAGTCAAAAACTTTTTGAAAACAGCCGCCAGTTAAACAAACAGTCAATCAATCAGTCAAACAATCATCAGTCAATCAATCGATCGATCGATCAATTAATCAGTAGTCAAAAACTTTTTGAAAACAGCCGCCTGTTAAGCAAACAGTCAATCAATCAATCAATCAATCGATCGATCAATTAATCAGTTGTGTTTTTAATAACATATTCTTAATCTGAAAGTTATTTGAAACGAGAAACAATTGCAACATTATCTCATCGTATTCATGTTTACAGTGTTGCCTAATTCGGAACAAATAAGTGAGGCTAGCTATCTCTCTCTTTGTCTCTTTCTCTGTCTCTCTCTCTCTCACGGCTGTTTAGTTACAGTTATTTGTTTGCATTTTGTCATTTGGCAAACGTAGCACTCACATTGCACTACACAACACTGCCAATTGTTTTGTGAACACTTTCGCCGTTGTTCAGCACTGTTCACACAAACACACACACACACACACAGACACACTTAAATTGTGACATTGTTTTGTGTTTTCTACCTTATTGCATACATTTAATTGAACACAATTCTTTCTTTATTTCTTTTTTAATTATTATTAAAATCTGTCTTTCTTCCTTTCTGTGATAATTTGTTTGTTTCGCTGTCGCGCCAACTGCACCGTTATTATGTTGCCACAGTCTGTGCGTCCGTTGGTCACACTCACGCACACGCACACGCACACACACATATACTTACACGCCACAAGCATACACGTCTATACGAACTCACACACAAAGCACGTTAGCACGCGCAAGAAAGTAGGCAATGATTATTTTCAATTCGAAGTTCTGCATGTGCACTTGTCTCGCAGCAGCCAGTAAAGCAGCCACACACAAACAAACAAACAAACAAAAACAAACTACAAACAATAATAACAACAAACCAAACCCAATCAAATCCAAATCAAATCAAATCCCCTTTTACCAAATCTTCAACCTCGCTCGCACTTCATTGTATATAATGTAATGTGGTTGAACACAACTGTACTTCATTGTATCGTTAACTAGTTCGCTCTCTTTCTATCTGACGCTCGCTTTAACCAACCAAGAAACCAATGCATCAAATCCAAACAATTGAAGAGCATAAAAGCCAAGCGTCGATTTACTTAAGAAAAAAAAATAAATATATTAAAATAATAATAAAAAAAATAAAAAGAAATTCTTACAGCTGTGCCAGAGCTGTGGCTAATGTCTAAAAATAGTTGAAAAGTCGGTTTGCTTTAACCAGCTAACACTAGAAATTGTTTGCCACCGCTGCCCACTAAACGTTATCCGTTATCAAAAATAATCAAAAACCAAAGCTGAACAAACAAATGAGAAAGAAGGAAATGAAAAAGGAGAAAACACAAAACAAATCAGATCAGAACCAAAACATGCCTAAGCAATATGTTTTCTCTCTAAACAATCAAAGAAAAATGTTATAAACGAACAACCAACCAACCAATCAACCAACCAATCAATCAATCAATCAATCGATCAATCAATGTATTTAATGTATGTTATGTATGTATGTGCCATGCTGTGCAGTACCTCAGGCCCCAGTTTCGTGCGCTCAAATGTTGTATGTGTAGGTCCAACAAAGTCAAAACATATATCAAAAACCAAAATATCGTAAATAATAGTGACAAAAAAATATAGAGGAAATCGACATTTGGATGTTATGCTGTTCAATCGATCCCAAAACGAAAAAAAAAACATAATAAAATTACTTCCAATAAACGAAAACCGACCTTAGATGCCCCTAATACAAATGAAACAAGCAACCGTTAGACCAAAACCTAACTGTGTATTCGGCTCGTCTTGCTAGCTCGCTCGCACGCACGTACGCACGCATCAGTTCTAACCTCGATATGTATATATCTGTATATATGTAGTATTTAGTAGTATTTTGTCGTAACTGTAATGCGCTGCATGCAACCCTGCCTGCCACCCCCTCAAACCACCTATTGCTTGCATTTTGATTTTGATATTGCGATTTCAATTCGTATTTTTAGTCACATTTCGTAGTCAAAACGTATCTGTAAAACGTTCCTATTGATTATTACATATGTATGCTAACTGTTTTGTTTGTCTCTCTTTGATCTTTCACATCGTTCGCTATATATATATATATATACATATATAGATCAACGATCTCAATGCCCAAGTTAACGATCTTCGCGGCAAATTGTAAGTACACAAAAGTCTAAACGAACGTTTTGCAACACTACTAAAGCACATGTATCTCTTGGCGTACAGCGTTAAGCCAGCCCTGAAGAAGGTGTCCAAATACGAAAACAAATTTGCCAAGCTGCAGAAGAAGGCCGCTGAATTCAACTTCCGCAACCAGCTGAAGGTTGTCAAGAAGAAGGAGTTCACACTGGAGGAGGAAGAAAAGGAGGTAAGTTTCGTAATTCCACTCAAGCTCAAATACAACACTAGTAAGAGTTTAGAATTAGAATTATTTTTTCAATGAACTTGCATTATGTATATTAATACTTTATATACTATATACTATATATACACAATACTTCAATCAAAAATGCTGTGAACGCGTCCCATAGATAAAGATTAAAGATGCCGGCTCTCTAAAAACAGCCAAAAAGTGTAAGAATGAACGAATGAAATGATGTGTGTTTATACTATGTTTAAGCACAACGTCTCCTCCATTGTCACTTAATGTACTGTTATCTCGCTCTCTCTTTCTCTATCTGTCTATCTCTATCGTTGTCTCGTTTCTATCCACCTAACTACATATCTATATCTGTCTCGTTCTCGTTCGTTAAATGGTACACACACCTCAAAACACCTGTCAATATTAGTATGTCACAGTATGTATGTATGTATGTACTACTATGTATGTATGTATGTATGTAGTTACGTAGTTCTTGTAGTGCACAAAATAAGCACAATGTTTTTTTTTTTCTCTTTTGCGGAATGTACTGGTTAAATGTTAAGCGATCTATCATTTCGCCCGATTATACTAATGCTATATTATGTTTTGTACCTTTTTTCTTCGATTGGAATGTGCAGAAGAAACCCGACTGGTCGAAGGGCAAACCCGGCGATGCCAAGGTAAAGGAGGAGGTTGAGGCCGAAGCTTAAGTGTCCACGTCCACGTAGTGTCCACTGTACCACCCGTGACTCCCGCCCTAAACAACAAAATTAAATACACAATACTCAAATAAAGTACTCAATACTACAAAACAATTACCAAATCTGATCAATCAAAACCATATACGTGTATATTTGATATATATCGCACACAATAATATATATTATCTATCTATATATAGATATATATATATATGTATGTGTGTATATATGTATCTTTGCATATCAGAAACACAAGCTATCGAAAATAATTCACACATCATGAGGAATTCAAAACAAGAGCCAAACATCTGAACGTTCTGATGAATGATTTTTTTTCTATTATATTTCATTAATTACAAATTCTATTTTTTAATGTAAATTAAACTAAATTACAAAAAAAAAAACATGAGTACTTGTTTTTATTTGATTACCCAAGTATCCAGGGAGTCCTGCAATTCCTTGAGATGTCGCACAATCGATAGACATTTATCGAATCAGCAAACGAGCAATGTGCTTGCAGGAACAGGCAACCGAGACAATGGAGACAAACTTCTCGAGTAGCCCTCGTGCCAAAGAAAAAATCCTCAATTGTATTTTGTTTCAAACTTGTTTTTATATACAATTTTTTCCCTGCAGGTTATAATCGATAAGTTCTGGCACCATCCTAAAAGTATGCCACGATTTTTTCAGCAGGTTATCTCCGATAAATTCTTGCTGCCTCCCAAAAGTATGCCACGTTTTTTATTACTCTCGTGAAATTTATCTAATGCCGCAACCAAAATTTTGTGTACATGCTAGAATTAAAGAATATTGATCGCGAATAACATAAGAAAATGACAAGAGTTGGTTTAATTTAATGATTTTCTGATTTTATTTATGCTTTGTCAATAGTTTAGGAGATTTCTGTGTACTATATGTGTGTATGGTTATATATTTAAATCTAGATATGTGTGCGTATTGTGTGTATCGATGTACAATTATCAAAAATTCTAGTCAATTATTTAAGTCTAGATGTTTAAATTAGTGTTTTAAAATTAAGCAGCGAGTTAACGTTAATAGTTGAACGACTTACGATTACGAACCTAAAACTATGCGTCTTCTTCTTTGTCTCTAAACGTATAAGGATATAGAGGATATTGATCTTAGGGAACAAATAACTTATTAATAAATTGGAGTTGTCGTTGCGTTGATTAATTAAATAAATAAATAACACTAGATGCACAAAAAAATGAGTAAAATTAAATTCAAATACCAGAACGTCCAAAAACACACACACAAAAAAAAAACAAGCTGGAACTACAGCTCCTCGAGGAACGGTTAATGAGAAGTTGGGATTGGATATTCGAATTTGAAAGAACTTGTAAGTAATATTCGATATTGAATCCGATTCGAGATGTTCAGGCAACGATCAGATGTTTTGCTTCCAGTTAACTGTTTAGAACAGCTGATGCTTCCAGTGGAAACGGAAATGCTTCCAGTGGGAACAGTTAGCGGTTCGACGCAAGTGTTTACCGTTAGCAGGAAAGTGTGGATCAGTTACAGTTCTAGTTACATAGGGTATAATAGGCTTAGGGTTAGGTGTTTTTAGACCTCAATACTGTTGAGACTGCCCGAGGAGATGTTGTCCGTGTGGCTGCCGAGACGCGTCCGCTTGATGAGGGCGCGGGCGGGCATCGGGGATCGCTGGACGCGGGGGCTGCCCGGCACATGGGGTATGCCAACCACATGATTGTGATGTGGCAGCGGATGTGGCAGCGGATGCGGATGTGGATGTGGATGCTGGTGATGCAAGTGATTGTGATGATGCAACATATGATGTGGCAGATTGTTGTTGTTGCTGTTGTTGTTGTTGTTGTTGTTGTTGCTGCTGCTGCTGTTGTTGTTGTTGTTGAGATTTGTGTGGCTATTGTGTTGGCTGCCGGAGGCGCGTCTCTGGCGTCGCAGCGAAGGTATGCGCGTGGGCGTGGCCATGCCATCCTCCATGCCGACATAACCCATGGCAGAATGTTGTTGTTGCTGCTGTTGTTGCAAGCTGCGCACACTGCGATCCAGCGTGCGTCGCTGTTGATCCAACATGGGCGAGGCGCCACCAGATGCCGACTGTTGCTGCTGCTGCTGCTGTTGGTAGTATGCCGCATGCGGTGGCACGGGCGGTGCTTGCAACTGCTGGAACTCGTGCCGCTTGTGCGGAAACGTTGGAGTTCCGGGCGCATGATACGGCTGCGCATGGTGCAAGCCCGGTTGATGCAACGCCGCGGCGGCAGCAATCGCCAATGCACTCGTCTAAACACGAAACAGAAAAACAATTAGTTAAAAATTGGATAAGATGCAAATAAAACTATGCTGTATGCGATCGAGTTGCTTGGTGGCAGGATGAATGACTGGTTGAGGGGGGAGCGGTGGGGTTGCTTGGTTCGTTGGCAACAAAATAAGTGCAAAAAATAAAAACGATTCTCTCTTCTGCTTTCGTGTTTGGGTACAGTGATCGCTCGATAATGAGAACATCCGTAAACATAAGCTAAAACATTATAAAACATTTACGTAACGTAACGTAACAGAGAACGTAACGCAAATGCGATTGCTGTCGATTCAAGTTTTATATATATTACTTAAATTGACAGCGATCAGATTTGCGTTACGTTCTGTTACGTTACGTAAGGCGTTACGTTACGTAATGCGTTACGTTACGTAAGGCGTTACGTGTTTTGCCTTGCTCCCATTTAACCAGCAATCATTGTACTTATATGCTTTACTTGTTGTTGCTGTTGTGTTTGCTGTTGTTGCTGCTGTTGTTGCTGTTGCTGCTGTTGTTGTTGCTGCTGTTCTTGTTGTTGTTGTTGCGCTTTGGCAGCTACTGCGCTTTTTTTGGGCAACGGCAACGGCGGCAACGGTTTACTGGGTGCCTCGGTTACCGGCAACTTGTGTTGTTGTTGTTGTTGCTGCTGTTGTTGTTGTTGGGTAAGACCGTCGCATGCCTCGAGGGTCTCGCAGGAGGAGGAGGCGCAACCCGTTTGGGCATTCTCATTCCCTGCAATATCCACATCCATATCCAATTCAATATCCAAATCAATCTCCACATCTGCATCCACATTTCCATGCTCCGCGGCAGTGGTGTTGGTGTTGCTGGTGTGGTTGTTGGTGTTGCTGGTGTGGTTGTTGGTGTTGCTGCTGCCGGTGCTGGTGATGATGCCATTGGGTGGCAGGAAGCGCAGCTCCATCACATTGCGATTCTGGAACAGGTTATGCTGCTCAGTTTTGGCTGTGGCAAACGTCGACGAGGAGAAGGCGACAACAGGAAGCGAGAGCGAGAGCGAGAGAGAGAGAGAGAGAGAGAAGAGAGAGAGTCCAGAGAACCGAGGATCAGAAGAGCAATACGTA
>JAWNNV010000111.1:0-61971 GCA_035044485.1 Scaptomyza reducta | reverse complement strand
CATTAAATCGCCACCAATGTAAAATCGTCAGTATTACAATTGGACATTTAATCAGTATTCAAGTCAACTGACGTAATATAATTTAGGTCGGCCCACTTCAGCTTGCCTCATCCGATATGATATTACGCTCGCATTCGGTCAGCCGAGCCCTGATCTTAAGGGTATGTATTGGGCCTTGGCTTACATGCCCACCTTTGTCTTTTTAGAGCCCGATCTTACAAGAGCGATGGAGAACCACAGAAGATTATCTTCTGCCTCAATGTTGATATACCTGCATGTGAGTCGCAATCCAAAGCTCCAGAGATTGCGGAATCCCTCAGCTACTCCACAAAACCAAATTATTTTTGTTAGTAGCATTTGCGTGGGGCTGGGGGATGTGCGGAGCGAACCTTAGCTAGACACCGCCCTGCCTGTGCGTTGGTCAGGTTTGCCTAGCTATCCTACAAGGAATGGACTTTTGCTGCCACCTCTTGGTAGCTTCGCGTTCGAAGTATTCTCGAACTCTTAGCGGCCATGGGCATACACAAACGTCTGTGAGAAGGATCATGATAGTTCCAAGGCTTGCCACCTCGTCTGCTTTCCAATTGGCCCAATGCCCGAGGTCGAACTGGTCGCGAACTCTTGCAGAGATACCGAAAGATAGCACTTCGCAGAAGGCACCTCCACCTACGTATAAAAAGCGTCGGAGGCTAAAAGAACACATTCTTCAGTATTAAGATTCCGGTTTAGTTGCAGTCGAAAGTAAGCCCTATGTTTTGGACTGATTTACTAAAGGCATGTTCTACCGCATTTTGAGTTTATGGTCTTAGAAGAATTTTGTACTTCCTAATACAAAGTCAGTTTAACTTAGTCAGTTTTACTTAGTCAGTTTTAGTGAGTTGGATCGGATGCGGCAGTCCTGCGTTCGCATACGGCCTGAGGGTATTTCCCAGAGAAGGCAATGGCAACGTCGTCAGCATAAGCAATCACTCGGCTGCCACCTCCCTCCATGGAGCGCAGCAGAGTGCTTACTGCCACGTTCCAAGTAAGAGGAGAGAGACCACCTCTTTGTGGAGTGCCTCTGGGTATATACCTGGATATCCGATTGTGGCTCAGATGATCCTGCATTTCAGCAGCTGATCAAAATGGTCTACAACGCGGAGCTCAACCACCAAACCCGTTAGCGCCTCAGTAATTGCCTCTGTAATTGCTTTTGTAACGACATTGTTGAAGGCGACCTATTTGTCTTGAAAAGCTAATAGCGACTGTTCCACTGCAGAGAAAACAGCGTGGAGCGCTGTTTCAATTGAGCTATTGAGAAATAGTATATATATTCTTGATCAGCATCAGCAGACTCCAGAAACATAAGCTCGTCTTAACCCTAGGCAGTACACATTTGTTTCAAAGTCTTTGCGTATACACTTGCGATCAATAGCGATAAAATCTTTTAATTTAAGTTCGACGACCGTGTATGCAAAACCGATAAGTTAGAACGCCATGCAAACCCGTAGCTATATGCCAGGATGAGAAGCATCGACCGATAACTCGGTGAAGGGTCGATGGACGTACCGGCTTATCAACTAGAGCCTTCTTACTTGTTTTTATATGGAGTTTGAAAGCAGAAATAAATTTCGCAGTGGTGTATGCGGACCTTTACAATCAATTGTACGTGTGAAATAATCTGAATTTATTGTCAAGGGGGGGTAGTTCGATGTTAGCTCTGTAAATTGACGTTTCATTAAAAGAACCGGCAGAAGGCTTGTTCAACAATATTATTTTAAACGCTAACTTTAGTTTAAGTGAAATGTTAAAAAATGTGGTTTATAAAACACAAGCCTTCTCTGCAGTGTGCAAAAGGTCTCCAAAAATATTCAAAAACAAGTAAGAAGGCTTTAGTCGAGAAATCCCGACTACACTATACCCTGAACCCCATACTTTAACTGTACAGTCAGTGCTTGCAAGAATGTTTGTGTGTGTGTACACGCGTATAGTGCATACTTTCTTAATTTCAATGCTCTATATCTCCGGTGTTTCTCAACCGATTTCAATAAAAACATGTGGGGTACACATACACGACCTATATCGATTTAATAAAATTGAAGTCAAAAAGATTAGATTTTTATACCCTTAACCCATTGAAAATGGGTAAAAAGGGTATAATGGATTTGTGCAAAAGTATGTAACAGGGAGAAGGAAGCATCTCCGACCACATAAAGTATATATATTCATGATCAGCATCAACAGCCGAGTCGATATAGCCATGTCCGTCTGTCCGTCCGTCCGTCTGTCCGTCTGTCCGTCTGTCCGTCCGTATGTATGAACGCGTCGATCTCAGAGACTATAAGAGCTAGAGACTCCAGATTTTGTACATAAGCTCGCCTAATCCCTAGGCAGTACAAGTTTGTTTTAGATTTTCGATAACTCTTCCCGTTTCCGATATATACATGTGATCGATAACAACAAAATCTTGAATTTGGAAAACTTTTTGATGCAGTTTGAAAGATTATACTAAATAATGACAATCTGTGAAAAATTTATTGAAATCGGTTGATAAACACTGGAGATATAGAGTATTGAAGTTAAGAAAGTCTACACTATACGCGTATACATACACACACTCACACATACTTGCAAGCACTGACTGTATGCGTAAAGTATAGGGTTAAGGGTATAGTCTAGTCGGGATTTCTCGACTAGAGCCTTCTTACTTGTTTTATTTACTCTTTGAATGAACAAATTTATTTTTTCTTCATTTTACTTTTTAATTTTAACCAATATACACCTTAATAAATAAAAATACAATTGAATTCAGTAATACCAAAAACACAAAAGAATTGTAATTAATTAATTTTTTAATTTCAGATACATAAGGCCTTTTGCCTTATGCTCTAAAGCTCGTCTGGACACGTTAGTCATCAATTGAACATGTCTTTCCATTCCCCGTATGTGTAACGGAATTTTCGGATCAGTCACCGGTGGCTCATCGTTTCCCAGCTATTGATTTAGAATTTCATAAGCGATGCTTAGAGTAAATGGTGGTTCAAATATGTTTGATTTATTATTCATGTCAATCGTATTCATATAGTCCGAGCAATTGGAATTAATGTTAGGTTTTTTATAAACTCTCAATTCCACCGGAACTTCCATATAGTTACGGTAGTTAGATGTCTTATTAGTTGTCTGATATAACTGTCATAATCTAATGGCCTTTTGTACAAGTATATAGCGTTGGTAGTTAATTCATCAACACCTTAAAGTGAAGAAGGTACACAAACCAATGCAGTGGAATTTTTACTGAATTTCGAATCGTTGTAAAACTCAATTTCTTACGCCGGTATTTTCTGGCTCACCAACACAGTATTGACGAAAAATTATTTTAAAAAAATGTACTCTTGAAAATATATATGTTTTTGATACAAACCTCGTAATTCTCTTAATAGTTTAAAGAAAAACAAAACGTTGAAGGTATTTTGAAATTGAAACATTGTAAAATGCTTCTTTGTTTTTTTTTCATCTAAATTTTAGCATGCTCGAAAATGATTTTAGATGTATGGTTTCTTGGCACAAATACTTGTTACCCATGGTACCAGAATCGCGATGAGCGGATGGAGATTTTTAAATAATTTGCCTACCCTTTTATATATATATATATATTTAAAATGCAAAGCTGCGATTTATGATTAAATATTGTTGCAGGTACAATATACTACAACAGAGTCTATCGTAACTGTCGATTGGGAAAATGGCTTTGTAGAAGCATCAGCCGCTAACAACGACAACATCAACCAGGTACCTGCACAAAAAATAATACAGCTTTGGCTGTAAAAAAAAAAAACAAAAGTAAGGAAGCCTACTTTTGGCATGCCGAATATTATATACACTTGGAAAGCCCACTTGTTTTTCATAGTAAAAACTTTTAATATATCTTGCATTTGTATGACAGCTTTGAGATATAGTGATCCGATCTGGAATAATTTGTCACATGCTCGAACTGTAACAAACAGTCTTCTGTTTGACCAAAGATAGCTCGATAGCTCAAAAACTAGGGGTCTAGTTTGCATAGAAACAGACGGACAGACGACACGACGAACATAGATATATTAACTCAGGTCGCGATGCACATTTGATGACGAAATTAATATACACTTTTCAAGTGTATAGAAAATCTGATCTGGGAGTCTGACTATGTTAACCAAATGTTTTTGGGGTGGCTGAATCCAAAACCGAGGTCCGTTTCACTCTATCATAAAAGGACTTTGATATAGCCTCAGGAAACTTCTATAAACAGTGCTTATTTCGAAAACCCGACCTGATAGAAAGAAAGGCTTTCGGATTGTGGATTATCACCAAATGATGTCACAAACACTAAGAATTGTCTATTTCCTCTCAGGTTTTTAAGGAGCTGCTAGCCCAAGCTAAAATTACCTACAATCTAAGCCCAGCGCTTCGTCGTCGTCGCCGCCAGTCTTTGCCGCAGCAAATTGGTAATAGTGGGCCCGGCACATCGCTGCACCACCATCATCATCAACCGCATCAGGCGCATGGACAGGGTGCAGTGCACGGCTCTACCGCTGCATCGGACTCAAAATCGACTAGTGCTGCCGGCGGAGCGCACGGTTCGGCGACACCAACGCCGGCACAGCTCCAGCATCTGCAGCGTATTCAAGAGCGCAGTCTGGGCTCCAAGCGCAATTCATGCACAATTTCTTAAGCAAAACGAAGGCGAAGAACCAATATATAAAACTGAGACAAACGTTTCCCTTTTAAAGGTTTTCCATGCTTCCAAAATAAAGGAAATTACTTACTCATGTATTCATGATAGATCTAATATAGTCAATAATGTTGAGTGTACCTTAAACTCATACCTCTTGTACCCATATTAATCAACATTTTTCTCTATCTAACGTGTCCCCTCTATCTTTATATGTCCGTCTTTTTCTTTCTTTCTCTCGCACTCAATCCTAACTCATCGAGCCTATTTCTTTTATCCAATTAGATGTAATAATTGGTAGCTAAGCGACCTTTGATTTCTGTTGTTTTGTTCCTCGATGTCCAATGAAATAAAAAGAAAGCTTGTTGTTGGCAGTCCTCTTTAGGAAAAACTACAACAGTATAAGTTATACATTAAAATTGCATTAGTCTGTTACTTTGAAAAATAATTTTTTTTGTAGATTAGATTAGATCGACGGCTAATGTGGTCCGCTATGGGGGTAATGATGTGCCTGTATTATGACTCTTGGGCGAAACTATTTTTTTTTTCTGTTTGTAGCAATGGGTATAACACTTGCGTATTTTTATAACTTTATATTATATTCTTTTTTTTACGCTTAATCGTGAGTGACCACAACATATCTTAAACCTTTTAAAAGTTGTTCGCCGATAGGTACCACAACGTGGAACGTTAGCCAGAAAATAAATATTTTTTTTTTCAAAGTTTATTTTGAAGGTACGTCAGCTTCTAATATAGGTTGAAATAACAATTGCATACTTTTAGGCTATCGTTTCGACAAGCAAAAATCAAGCAAGTGAAAACGTTGCATACCAGTATAATCGATGATACCAATATAAAAACGGCTGTTCAAGGAGGCACTACGGGGCTGCTGGCGTGGGTATGGCCTCCAAATTTGATAAGATCTGAGGGGGATGTCAATAGCTATCTTTCCACCAAATATAGTGACCTGCTTAAGAACTGCGGAAAACACGGGCATTCCAGGCAAGTGTGGGCGTGGCTTCCAAATTTGTTATGCAGATCTTTAAGGATTTGCACCTCGAGGTATAGCGACTTTTTTTCCAATATTCAAACTATGGACAATACCATGCATTGGCGACCTGCAACAAATTAAACGTAAAACACACAAGAAACAAATCAACAATCCTAACACCCTGAACCAATTGCTTAATAAGTGCATACTTGACTTAACTTTAATCTTTATATCTGGATTAAATTTGATCAGGTTTTCATTATTTAGCGTTACCGAATTTTCAAATTCAAGATTGTTTTATCTATAATAGCTCCATATCGAATACTGAAAGTAATCAATAATTTGAAGCAAACATGTTAGGCCTCAAGCTCTTTAAGCTTATAAGATTTTTACCGCCAAACCTTGAAGAAACTTCAATATTGCAACAAGAACAACATTACAACAAACCCTTTAAACCGACAAGTGACTAAACTACAAAACCGAACCCAACAACTGTGCGCTCACATTCAAACACTTACTCAAAACAAGTTAATTACTCTACGTAAAACAGATTTGACGTGTAACAGTTGTAAAAAATTTGATTGTGTAATTAATGTAATTTATTGTGTTTAATAAATAACTTATATGTTACAATGCTGTAGTTTGCCCTGAAGACGTCTGCCAAGGAACCGTTGAAATAATATGCAAATTTAACAAGCTTTCTTTTTATTTCATTGGACCTCGAGACAACCAAACAGCACAATTGATTTTATAAGAAAAGAATAAAACTTAAGATCCAAACTATTATCAATGTTAGATATATCTATAGATAAACATATAACTTCTACAGATATGTTAACTATCTCTTTAAGAATTAAATCAAAAGTACCAACAAACCCTGACTATTTAAATTTGTAAATACGTAACACTATTTGAAGGGGACGCTGACTATAAAAATTGAACAAAGCCAGAAACTTACAAATTTTCTTTTTACCTCTAAAATTGAATGTAGAACATTATACTGGTTTTGTGAAAAGGGAGAACATGGCAGTCAGACGCAGCCGATACAAACTTATTTTTAGTAAATAAACTCTCCACCCAAGCAGAAGAAAATACATTTCTTAACTTATTTGACATTTAAAAAAAAAAAACATCCAGGAACTATAACTTTCCAGAAATTAAAAGTACCACACTTTATCTGATTTTGATATGGGTATCGCACGACAAATGAACTAACGTATGGTCTGGTGATATTGTGAACTTTTGTGAGCTGTTTACTTCTCACTATTTTCGTACTACAGCAGTTAAGAAGTTACCGACACGTATTGACGAGTATAAAGTTTATGACAATGGCTGCGCGATAGACTCGCTTTGAAATTTTTAAACGTTCTTTGAAAGAGATTACAGGGGATGTTACGGAAAAACCGGTGTTGTGGGATCTAACAAATCCCATGCATTTTTATACTGATATTGCCAAAGCAACTTGGAGAGAAATTGGCTACGATTTAAATAAAGATGGTAGGTACAAATGTGAATGTACATATATATAATATATAGTATATAGCAACATTAAAATGTGTAATTAAATGTGCAGCGGATGAATGCAACCGATATCATAACAAACATCGAGCAACAAAATTTGTGCGGAATGGGAATTGGCGACCCATAAGTCTTTAGTGCCTTATTTGTCAACAAAGAGAACGTTAGTTAATTTAAATGCAAAGCTTTTTTAAATGCTATTTTTATGCATGCCTGCACTTCCGAAGCAGCAGAGCCCAAATTAAATAAATAAATGAAATCCGATTCGATCACTGAAGAAAATGAAAGTTTGTTCAGTCAACGAGGCTCAGGAGTCTGAGGACGTGAATTAGAGCCACAGCTACTAATTTAGAAATAATATATATTTATTTAGGTAGTGACTAACAAGAAGGAAGAACCTAGGAAGAACCTAGCGAATTGCAGTCGATTCTGTCATAATTGCTGTGGGCGCAAAACAATTTGCTAGAGACGATTAAAACGCTGCAAAACCTGCGAAAGTGTATCAGATCCCCTAGTTTTGTGTTGGAAGAAAACGCCCAGCACACTACCGAATACGGTGGCCTTAGAAGTTTGGAAACAAATAACAAATAAGCTGTGGAAAGAGCAGAGGGAGCACAAAGTAAATCAATAAAAAGAAAGTGCATAAATTAATAAATAAATGATTTTAATTTTTAATCTCTAAATGCTGCTTCATACTATTCGTATAAGACCTGGAGGTGGTAAAAAAAAACCTTTAAGAAAATATGGAGTTGCATTTTCAGCATATATTCGATATTTTATTCTATTTCTTTTAAGAATTCAAAAAAGGTGCCAGCTATAGCATGTTAACAAAAACCAAACAGTTGATTATAAAAGCGCGAATGTCAGAAGGTAAGAAATTTTACTTAATTAAAAATTGTTTTCATGTATTTTTATTTTTATGTAATTGATTGCAGCAATTGTGTGTGGAATGAAGACGGCTCAAGATTTGCAGTATGAGAATGTTGGCTGGCGCGAAAATTCGCATATTCACAGGGAGATGGCTGAAAAGCTTGGGGTAACTGCGATAGAGATAAAGGGAAAATATTGATAACATCAGCAGAAAATATGTAAATAAATAAATTCTATATAGAGAAACATATTTATCGAACAATTGGCGGCGCTCCGTCAACCTGGGAGTTCTAAGCACCAGTAGGCATCCCAGGTGGTAAACTTTGAGTAGATTTGTGTTATTTTATAATTTACGTTTAATGTTATTTCAGGTTTGTCTTCAATAAGAAACTCTGAAAATTTAGATCTCAAAGTGATTGCTAAAAAAGAAGAAATTACAGAGAACCCCATGAAGTATATATATTTTGACCGTCCGTCCGTCTGTATGTATGAACGCGTTGATCTCGGAGACTATAAGAGCTAGAGAAAATTCACATTTGGAACTTAAGCTCGACGATCAGCCCATTCGTCGTCACGTTGAAAAGTCTGACGAAAGTCGGGATGCTTTCTTTAAACATAGCTATCTCGAGTAACAGCTCTATATGCTCCTCAAAGATCCTGGACATTATCGGCAGATCGACCAAATACACAAATACATGGCACCGGAGACGTTGGGGAATCAGTTTATCCATCAAGCGACATAGACGTTGTGCCGCATTGCACAGTCCAATGCAATCATACGGATGTTGGAGTGGTCGTCCAGGGGTGGTGAATGCAGTATATCTTAAGGTTAAACTCGATATGAGCGAAAGCATGCTTCAATCGACACTGCTGATAAATATCGTATTATCAAATTTACTCAGGATGGACTTGAGGTTCTGCAGAGGGGAATCATCCTTCACGGTGACGCTGTTGAGCTTTCGCGCGTCTAAGTACAATCTGTTCTTGTCAGATTTCCCAACCAACATCATCCAGTTTCTCAACGGACTCTCGCTTGACTCGATGACCCCGATATCTCATACTCCTCCGCAAATAGTTGCTGTTGAACCGGTTGCGTCACTGGTCCTTAACCTGTACGGCTCCTTCGGTCGTATGCAGCTCCAGGTGAGACTCCATCAGCTCAACTACATCCACTTCCACGACATCGGGTGCCATGTGAAACATTTTCCAAATATCGATGCCCAGTTAAAAGTTCTGGCCAAATGCGGGGCACACGTATAGCGTCACGGTGCGTCTCATTCTTATATTGAACCGGGACCAGAACCTTCCCCAACACGGTGTATCTCGAACCTCCTGCACCTCGCACTTTGGGTGTTTGCAGGTGCCGCGTTATTCCCAGCTTCTGTCTCGCTGGCGTCCAGAAGACACTTCACGGTGTGCCCTTGGACCTGAACTTCACCAAATGCTCGCTCGTTGTCTTTGAGCACCTAACTAAGAGACGCACAAGCGCTCCTGCGTTCCCTGCGGCGTAATGTACCCCTTCTCCATTACTTTGGAGCTGCCGATCTGGTGTTCTGCTGCGCGTGTCCCTCAGAGGCAAAGATGCGAGGTCTGGCTTCTTAATATGCACCTGTGCATGCTTCTTAAGGCTTTCGTGTCGACCACTTAGGCTCTGGTAAGTGCTGTTTGTTCTTCAAACAATATCCTTAATAAACATGCAGCTTCTATTTCTAGGTGTTAAACGTACCATGCAATCTTGAGAGGATTTGATTGGCTACTTGGTGACAGTGTTGAGTGCAACTACTCTGCCTGTGTCATGCTTCGCCTCTCGTTTCCCGACCGACACTTCGAACATTTATATGTTATTGTTATATTTATAAATAAAATCTAATATACGAATAAACAACATAAACAATAAACAAAACATAGAAAGCAATAAAAAGTTTATGTAAACAATCAATTAAGTTTAAAAAAATTATAATAAATAAATAAAAATTCGCGCAGAATAAAATATCTAGGGGAGGATGTAAATAAATAAATAGGCATAATACTATTACACGATCTGCTTACTTGCGGCCACTGTGCCTGTGGCGGCGGCTGTCTGTGTGACTGGGCGGCTACGGGCGTGAGTACAGCTGTACAATTTCTTACAGAGCCTACAACATTACTTGGTTCTAGTCGAGAAATCCCGACTAGACGATACTGCTAGATCACTGCTTGCAAGAATGTGTGTGTGTACACGCATACTGCATACTTGACTTAACTTTAATGTTCCATATCTTCGGAGTTTTTTAACCGATTTGAATACAAAATTTACAGATTGTCATTATTTGGTTAATGTTTCAAACGCCGTCTCACAAACTTGTACTGCCTAAAAATATATAGTCTCTGAGATCGACGCGTTCATATATACAGACGGACGGAATGGAAAAGACAAGGCGGCACATCAAGGCTTTTGATGGGCAAAAAGTATGGAGTTTACAAGTTTAGAGCACTACTAGCCGTGCGAGATGTTTTTAAAGTTATTGATGACGAACCTGAGAAATTTGATGAGGTTTGGAAAATCAGAAAGTTGTGTACATTAATTGAGTACTTAAGTGATCTATTTTTATACCGTTAACCCATTGAAAATGGGAAAAAAGGGTATAATGGTTTTGTGCAAAAGTATGTTACAGGGAGAAGGAAGCATCTCCGACCGCATAAAGTATATATATTCTTGATCAGCATCAACAGCCGAGTCGATATAGCCATGTCCGTCTGTCCGTCTGTTCGTCCGTATGTATGAACGCGTCGATCTCAGAGACTATAAGAGATAGAGACTCCAGATTTGGTACATAACCTCGCCTAATCCCTAGGCAGTACAAGTTTGTTTTAGATTTTCGATAACTCTTCCCGTTTCCGATATACACATGCAATCGATAACAACAAAATCTTCAATTTAGAAAATTGATGCAGTTTGATGCAGTTTGAAAGATTAGACTAAATAAAGACAATCTGTGAAAATTTTATTGAAATCGGTTGAGAAACACCGGAGATATGGAGCATTGAAATTAAGAAAGTTTGCACTATACGCTTACATACAGACATACTTACAAGCCACACTTTTTCCTGCTAGAGTCGTCATCATATAATTTCGGCGGAATACTTATGCAAAAAGACGGGGATCGTTTGATTCATCCGGTTGAGTCATGTGCAGGAAAACCACATCGGCTGAGGAGAAATACAGTCGTAAATGCTTAAAACGTGACGTATCTTACCCTTATCTTTTAGAAGCCAGTTTTTTTTTTGTCAAGCATTTGCATATACTTTATAAAAGACGACGTTCCACCCAGAGTAGCCAGATGGGCAATGTTTTGAGAAGAATTTAGGTTTTCGATTCAGCATATATCAGGAAGCCAGATGCAACTCATGATTAAATTGTTTCCTTATCGAAAACTCGACAAAGTATGAGTGGAAAAAAAGCTAGAGCATTCTGGAGTAGATAAGCATTACTTTCTAATAAATGGTAGTTTGAATAAAGCTACAGTTCAGGGTATTGTTTATTCCAGAAGCTATGAAGGAAGAATTAATAGGATTTGTACACAGAGCAAGTTGCTAAGAAAAGTAGAGAACTAGTTGAAAAGTCAAATAGAAAAGGTAGAACAATTTGTGAAATGCTGAGGCAATCATGAAAAAATTGTTGACCCCAATCGACAAGGCCCAGGAACCTCTCGGCATTAACCATTTTGACCACGCAGAGCCGCTGATAGAAACGAAAAAGAAGTATATTATGGATGTGGTACATGGATTTACCAAGTTCGTTTGGTTGAATTCAACAAGATCGACAGGAACCGATGAAGTTATAAACTAATTGACAAAACAAGCCGCTCTTTTTGGAAACCCACGGCGTACATACAAGGTTACAAAGCAGTTAAATTATGGACGGGACGTTAAGTTGAAAAATTTGGGAATCAGGAAAAAATAAAATGGAGTTCGTGCGGAGCGGATAGCGGAATTTAGGATAAGAATATATTTTTTGTTAAGTACCGTATGCCGTACGCAACATCAAAGAACGTTGCATTGACTTAGTCTATTTTGCATTCTGCTTTTCTATCGTCTTTCTTATATTTTCCTACAAGATCATTCTTTTAGGCAGATACACATATTAGAGTCAGTCGAGAGCTGAGTTGAGTAGGGTCGCAAATCGCGCGAATAATAAAATGAAATGACTCGATCAATATTACGTTTACGTTTATTAAACATCGATAAACTGTTTATTTTATTTGGGTTATTTCACAAAAGAATATATAGAAGATATTGCTTTTACTCTCACATTGTCGATTAATATCATGTATGTATTATGTATATATATATTTATATTTGCGGCTTTGCTTGGGCTTAATATATACAATATAGGGGACCATCTTGTGCAACCCCCATGAGCCGACATGCAATATAAAAAACAAATATATAAAGGTCGCACACACTCACATTCTCGATAAATGTAAATTCACAGCAATGCGAGCCCGACAAGGAAATCTCAGAGCGCTGATAACAAAAACAAAGACCAGAAGCACAATCAATGCAATCCCACTAACAATTTTATTTATTGTTTCTTCGACACCCCGATAATATTATTAAAAGATTTCCATACAAATTTGCAGTACACGAAAGCTTTTCGGGGCCACGCCCACAAAAAGTCTATTATTTGCCAGGTTTTCACTTGATTTTAATTCACTTAAATATTTATGGATGTATTTTCATATACTCTGCAAAAAGTACTTTGTTTGATGGCCCCAAATATTTGTGCATGTTTTCTTTTGATATGCCTCTCATAATTTAATTTTTCGGATAGCAAACTATGCACTGCCCTTGAATTATATATTTTTGTGCAAAAAAACAATTCACAAACCGTCGCTCATTTTTTTCCTTTAAAGCTAATGTCTGTGTGTACTACTACGCTTATGCATGAGGACTAAACTTTTATACTCGATCCTTCCCGTGCTTCTCAACAGATTTCGATCGAATTTGCAATTGGTATTGCCGTAAGTTTAGAAATCATGTGTATAGGATTCGAAACTCAAAACTTTAGTGTTCTCGATAACACGTATGTATGAAGAGTTATATATAGAAAGAGTTATCGATTACTTGCAACAAACTTTTTCTGCCTTTGAGGTAGGAGAACTTATATATCGTATATTACATTATGAAAACGGCACGTTCTATGAAACGGAAGAACAATTGGACATGGTAACATCTACTTGGCTTTTATTGCTGGTATGGTTTGGTGGCGACGCATGATCGAAAAGAGACTTAATAGGGGTGCCATACAATGTGAAAAATTTTCTTTAAAAAAAAATCAGTTTTTTGGGGATAAAAAAACCTATAGGAAGTTTTGGCATTCTGAATTCTGATTTAGATTTAGATTAAAAGAAATGACTAGTGTTCTCTGCAAGACAAACCATACCATACTATTTTGTTTATTAGAATAAAAAAGTAGTTTTGGACTTTAAAAAAAAACGCGTACAGTCACTGCTTGCAAGTATGTGTGTGTACGCGTATACTGCAGACTTTCTTAACTTCAATGCTCCATATCTCCGGTGTTTCTCAACCGAATTTAATAAAAATTTCAGTTTGTCGTTATTTCGTTTAATGTTACAAACGCCGTTTAAAAGTTTTCCAAATTCAATATTTTGTTGTTATCGATCACATATGTATATCGGAAACGGAAAGAGTTATCGAAAATTTAGGCGACCTTATGTTCCAAATCTGTAGTCTCCAGCTCTTACAGTCTCTGAGATCAACGCGTTCATACATACGGACAGACGAACATCGCTATATCGACTCGGCTGTTGATGCTGATCAAGAATATATATACTTTATGGGGTCGGAGATGCCTTTTTACCCATTTTTAATAGGTTCAGGGTATAAAAATGTGATTTGACGGCCTAACGATGTTTACTACATGTTTTTGGGGCGCTAAATCCGAATATGTGATCAGTTTCTCTCTATCAAAATATGTTTTCGAAATAAGCTCAAAAAGAAAAACAATCTTAATACAAAACTTCCCCTTAAAATTCGCTGGATCGTAATTGGATTTAAGTCCATGGTTTCTCGTTTGGTCAGATACATAGAATTCGCAAATTTACAACTTCGTTGACAAGGAATGACAAAATTGATTGATTTAGCTTATCTAAAATTATTTAACCAACAGAATTTTACTGGTTAAACTACATATCTGTGCTATTACTTGTATCTACATGAGCAGCAACTCAAATTCTTTTTATTGATAGGACATCGGTACTTGACGATAAGAGCAACAAACGGGCCTTAGTATAAAAAGCTATCCTCTATCCATATCTCAAATTAGTAAATTCTGCAACACAAGCTGGCCAATATCCCATAGCAGATTAGTGCCGTTCTGGCAACCTTGTTTTGTGGGTGACTCCTTAGCGATAAGAAAACTTTACTGCTATGTATATACATACATACATGTGTACTTATAAAATTATGTTTTTATTCACATTTTTCTGCGGGCAGTGGTCCAGCGTCTTGCTGCGAACGGCGTTACTTTGACTTTATCAGCCTGTATCCTAATCGTATATGTTATATGTATGTATATAGAAATATGTCATGAGGTTTATGAAGCCACAAGTCGCCGTTTGCCGACATCGTTTTATAAAGCCACCCTCTCCCTCAGCTGGCATCAGTTAGTATCGAATTGTCGCCACAGTCGTTTAACGGGGAACAAAAACTTAATTAAAAGCTCTTCATATTTTTATTATACTTTTTTTTTAAAGTGCTTATAAAATTGTTTTCAGTGTGATTGTGAGGGCACATTGCATGTGAGTCCCTCATTTGGCGCGCTTAGCTGCTCTTTATATGATATTGCTAGCTGCCTTGTGAAGGGCTTACGTGTGATTGAAAGGCAACTAATTACAGACTCTAAAAAAATAAAAAAAAATAAAAAATAAAGCCCCAAAAACTTATAATACAAATAAAGCGAAAAATATATACTTTTTAATATACTTTTTTTGAGTTCCTCTAACTCATAAAAGCGAAGGTAAATAATTTCGCTACCATGACAAATAATACAATACAATACGCTCAATACGCTCCACACAAGGGCTGCTCCTTTATTCACCGGAACCGCTCTTCATTAAACAGAATTGTACCGCAATGCAAAGACGTTTGTCGGACTTAATATTGTGTTACTACTGAAGTTCAACTCTGTTAACGTACACACACAATCTGTTAATATGTATTTCGAATTATTTTTATTATCTTTTAAACACAACTTTCATTTAATGCAAACAGCAATTTACATCTGAGCTATGATGACGTAGATGCGCAGTGGATTTTTTTTGAAGCAACATCCCGCCTTACGGGATAGTAAGAAAAAAAGGAAGTACAGCAAAACTAGTAACTAGTGTAACGTCCGCATTGGAAGTAATCGCGAAATAACGCAGACCTTAACAGCCCGATAGCTTAAACATTATCGATTTTTTGTGACTAACAGATCGATTACAGTGTTTATAATGTGCTGCGCCAAAACAATGCGCGTAAAAAGAGCAGTCAAAGACAAGTTTAAAGTTCGTTTTAAAATTGTAATAAAGTATTTTGGACACGTTAGCCAATCAAACCATGTGGCCTCGTGGGAGGAAAGCAGTGCTGACCGGTGCACAAACCAAAGTGCATATTATACCACGATTCCACTAGGCTGCAAATTTCATAACAGCCAAAATCGGGAATGTAGGTGATTCCACTACAAATTGCATTTAGAATTTTTTTAACGGGTCTGTTAAGTGACAGCTGTTTGTGTTTTATATATTTGTTTTTATTGAATTTTCTGACAAACTGTTATACTCAATTTTGTACTGTTCGTTCCAAATATCGATAAAAAAATTTGGTATTTTTTATGTTAAAGTTCTGTTCAGCTGTTCTGTAATGTTAAATGCTAACAGACAGAAGTCGGCCGGCCACCGACAAATTTTGCATATTTAAACAAGATTCCAATTGTATGTTGTATTGAATACAATTAGAAAAATGCAGTATTACTGAGTTCTAGCAAAATTCCTGCATTTTTTGTGGTGGAATCAGGAACAAGTTATGCGGGTAAATCAGTTGTGTTTTGGAAAAATACGACCCCCTTGTCCAATGAGATACCCCGTCTATAATAAAGTACAATTATATAACAAATGATGCATTTTCTAATTGGCAAAACCCGAGCGCTTCATTATCGTGTGCAACAGTGTATTATGCATCCTTACCTTGTGCAAATGCTCTTTGTACATTCATTGTAAATTTATTTTATAGTAATATATTTTGCGAATCAGCACAAAATGTCAATCAGCTGTTTCTGAACGTAAACAAAATCAGGTTTTATCACATAACAGAATTTTTCGATTAATCGTGATTTTTGTGCCAACCGCCTTAGTGGAACTCTGCTAAAACAACATCATCGATATTTTAAATAAGGGCATCGATAGTTGTGCTGCACTGGCTCTTAGAGCTAGAACTAAAAAACAAAAAAAAAGGCGTCAAAATAATAGTAAAAAAAACGAAGCAACAGCAGTGCGCAAATGTAAAATGCCGCTGTGATAATAAATCGGGACGACGCAGCGGCAGCTGCTCATAAGCATAATCCACAACAACGTTGGCGGCGGCGTCGAGAACGCAACTCCTAACGCGCGTGTGTGTATATTTTTGTTGTCAGTTGCCAACCTCTCAATGTGTGCGAACGTGTGTGTGGGAATAAATATTACATATGCTGTATATGTGCATGTATGCATATGTGTGCTTTATCAATAGAACAACTCGGGCATACCTTACATTGGTTGTTCCGAAGCAAAATACATTTGCACAAAGGTTCGTACCAGCTTGCTTATTTCTAAAACATACTTACATATGTGTGTGTATTTTCATGTATTTGTGAGTGCGACGCAAACGTGAGAAATTTTTAATTTTCCATTGCAATTTTGCTCTGGGCCTGCTGCGCTCCAACAACATATGTACATACATACATACATAAAAACGGAGGAAGTGTTATGTGTGAACTTGTGAACGCGCAGGGCATCGAAAAGTTTTAGGACAGACGCAGTAAGAAAAAAGATTTTCACGCAAAATTTATGGATATGCGCAAAAATGTCCGTGCGGTGTATCATGCGTCTATTTACATTAAATGAGTTTAACATGAAAATTTAATTCTGAATTAAATTATTTAAATCATGCAACATGACGTTTCTATAGACCAATGTATCTTCATGCACAAGAGCATTTACAAAGACGTATAAATATGTGCAGACACTAGATTAGATAATTCATTTAAGCCACAGTGTTGCCTAACGGTACGTACTTATACATATGCAATTTAAACATGCGCTGTTTCCTACACATTTTGTTCTCGTCCTGTTAGATTTTTACATAAATTTGACCATAACCACGATTAATCAATGATTAAAAAATTAAAAGTATGTAATCGATGTGGGCATACGCTTAAACATACATGACGTATGCGTGATGATTAAAAATCTGCTTTGCTTTCATCTTATTCTCTCGTATTGCTCTTGTTTTTTTTTTATTATTCCTATCACGAATTCCAATTCGAATTTCTCTCTGCCCGGGCTTACAAGTGTACGCATGCACATTTGTATGTATGCGCGTGTGCATGGTGGTTGTTGGGCACAGCCTACCCTTAAATTAAGGGCAGATATACACAGCAGCCGTCGGGAGCAGAGTAAGAGCAGAGAGCTAACCAAATTTTTACCATATACTTCGAACGGGACACTACTGTTATTATATAAGTACAATTTGTTTCCCAAGCAGGGTCTGTAGGGCATAATTCTTAGCAGTACAAGTCACCTTCAAATACAGTGCCAATTGGAAACCTGAACTGCGTTTAGTTTTCAGTCCCTTTCCATGCGGTTTAGAATTTGTGTTCTGTTCTTCTTCAAAACAAAAATATTTAACGGGGCATGCGTTAGATTTGGCCATTGTTTTTTTTTGGTGGAGGTGTTGGTGTGCGCCGTCGCCGTCGCTAATGACACGACGGCCGCATGCGTAACCGTTTTTCTGTTGTTTCTTTGCTTTTCCCTTTTTTTTAATTTCTGTCATTTACTTTATCGCTATTTGTTATTGTAGATGTTGTGTCAAGAACATTTGTGTGTGTTAACATATGCACAAACATGCTAACTACAGGGAGAGAGAGCAAAGCTCGCTTGTGAGAGAGCATTAAAAAAAATATATCGATTATTTATATGTGTGTATGTATACAAAGGCATGTACAATATTCATTGTATAGACATACACATATGTAGATATGTATACATTTCTATACATATGTTTGTGAAAATTGTGCTGGCGTTGAGTGCGCTGTCGCAGTGGGAGAGGTCCGTACGTATTTAATGTATGTATTTAGAATAATTTCTAGGCGGCGAGCGCATGCACTTACAAACAAGAACGACAAGGCGAGCGAACAACAAATTCTTTACCAAATAAATTCATTTCTGTAAAAATGTACTAAATAAAAGAGGAAAAACACAAAAAGCGCAGGCGCCAGGTTCGACCCAAACATTCGCATTTAATGTGGGTATGTATTTTTCAATTGCCTAAATAAGCGTTCTATATGTTGGAAACTATCGATGTCAAAGTTTTAGTAGTTAGTCTTTGTTCAAACCCACAATTAATGTTTGCATATATAAAATGCCTGCACTTGCTAGTGACACATTTTTATATTCTGAACCCATTGAAAATAATGGGTGATAAGGGTATAATGGTTTTGAGCAAAAGTATGTAACAGAGAGGAAGCATCTCCGACCCCATAATAATATAATAATAATATATATTTGATCAGCATCAACAGCCAAGTCGATATAGCCGTGTCCGTCTGTATGTTTGAACGCGTCGATCTCGGAGACTATGAGAACTAGAGACTCCCAATTCGGAACATAAGCAAGTTTGTTGCAAATTATCGATATACACATGTGATAGATAACGACAAAATCTTAAATTTGGAACACTTGCAAATAGTATTTGAAACTATATAAAAAATAATAGCAATCTGTGTAATTTTTATTGAAATCGGTTGAGAAACACTGGAGAAATGAAACAGTGATATACATTTGCAAAGTCTTATTGTTTTTCATGTTAAAATCTTTTAAAATATTTTGCATTCGTATGGCAGCTATATGATATAGTGATTCAATCTGTCCGCTATTGGAAATTGATCTAAATGATCTAAGAAGACCTAGACCAAAGTTTCAGCTCGATAACTCAAAACTGAGCGACTAGTTTGCATAGAAACTGACGTAAATGGGGTCGAATATCCTTCCTTATATGTATTACACATATCATAGCAAAACACTTTTTAAGTTTATCGACAACACGTGCCTAAAGACGATATAAGTTAATTTTTTTTGTAAAAGAAAAATTAGGACATGAGCTTGTATGACGAAGCATTTTCAACTTTTTATTAAGTTATAAGATAAAATCATCACTCAAAATAATAATACTGAATATATTTCTTTGTGAAGTATTATTCCATATTTAATCAGATTTTATTCTGATAAAAAAAATTAACTTAGATCCTCTTATTTAACCTGTTGTTTTAAATTAAAAAAAACAATATTTATTTCTCAAAAGGAATCTTTTAAGGGCGCCCAAAAATTAAGTTTTTAGCGACCACCCTAATGTACATATTCAATAGATGAATCTTTGAAAAAGTTGTAGCATGCTTCTCAGCGCATTTAACATAATTTGCTCAGTACGACGAAGACTATTGAAGTGACAATGTACTACTACTTAAAAACCTGGTAAACGTCAATCTAGTTCCAAATGGTTATATTGTAAACTAATGCCATTTTTTTTTTATTATTATTCTGACTCCTTGAAGTATGTATATTCTTGATCATCATCAACTGCCGCGTCGATCTCAGAGACTATGAGAGCTAGAGACTCCAAATTCGGAACATAAGCTCGTCTAATACCTAGGCAGTACAATTTGGTTTCAAATTTTCGATAACTTTCTCCGTTTCCAATATTTGCATGTGTTCGATAACAACAAAATCTTGAATACGAGACGGCGTTTGAAACAAAAGGAAATAATGACAATCGATAAAATTTGTATTGAAATCGGTTTAGAAACAACGGAGATGTGGAATATTGAAGTAAAGTAAAGTATGAGTACATACACACACACATTTGCAACTCGACGTAATCCTGGATACGAGGCTCTAAGACTAAGTATAGGGTTCAGGATATCTTCTAGTTGGGATTTCTCGACTTTATTGAACTTTTCTGGAAATTCTACAAATCGATTCAGTGGGTAAAGTTTCACTACTGTGCGAACACTAGTGTGTAAGAGATAATATATGTATGTATGTGTATAAGTAAAAAAAGAAGGGCTGTTTATTTTTTGGTGGCACACTTTTTAAGGCCAGCACTGTCGAACCACGCGGCAAACTGCCTGACCGGCACGCGCAAGTGAAACGTGCTTACAAAAATCAAAAGCACTGTAGCTGTAGGGTTGTTTCCAGGGCGGTGGTGGTTTGGCTGGTGGTGGGTGGTGAAGCAGTGCATGCGTAACCATATTGTCATAATGGACAGTAAAACCCAGCGTGTAAGCGTCAAAGACAGCGCACGACTACTAGAATATTGCTCAAGCGCAATGCGTTTGCGTGCACTTATGTTGTTGTTAGTAGTATGTTGTTGTTGTAGCTGCTTCTGTTGCTGACACATGTGTATGGGGGATGATTTCTGTTCGCTTTTGGGGGTAGCTGCGCAGCCCTTTTTGCGAACGTCAAACATAAATACGTATACTGCTTACGCACATAAACTTCAATTCGTACATATGTATGTATATCTCTGTCTCTTTTCAATTTGGAAAACTGTTGGAAGATGAACGATTTTGTTGGTGATGGTGGTGTTAGGCTAGGCACGCATGCAAGTGAGAGCTTTGGTAAAGATTTTCAATGGCACGTCAAAATGAGAAGCACACACATGGCAAAGGCAGAGCAAAACACAAAAGAACAAAACCAAACGTAGCACATACACAGAGTCTTGCACTTGCATTCGCAGCAGCGCACACAATGTGCACAGTACGGCCATCTCAGTCGCACTTGCTCCCCGGCTGTGCTGGCTAGCTAGTTACGCGTCGCGTCGCAAAGCGACAACGTCGACGCATGGGCGCAGTATTGATTTTTAACTGCGTCGACGCCGCCGCTTCCGTCGACGCTGGTGCTGCCGCCTTCGCTGAAAACGAAAATGCATGCACACGGCATCAATCCGTGGGGTGGTTTGGTGCAGTGTGGTCGTTCGAGTCGTTTGGCCTGCTCTGATTTTTGTTGATTCTGCTTTTACAACATATTCTTGTCGTTTTATTATTCTGTTCTACAGTGTGTCGTAGCCTTGTCGTCATCGAAAACAACTAATTGGGCAGACGGATATGACAACGCAGAGCAAGATCAACAACGGCAGCTCCAATAGCAAACAATAACACTAAACAAAACTTAATCTGTAACATAATCGTTTTACACACTGTGCGGTGGTGCTTTCAAGTCGGTTTAAACAAAACAAAATAATCGTTTTAAAGTTCTAAAATGTTACCAAACCAAAGTGTTGTGAATTTTTTTTAAAGTGTGGTTGGTTTAAAACAACAACAATCAGCAAAAGGCAAGCAATATACAATTTTTGAATTAATTTGAATTGAATTACATATGTATATAGCTTTATACGTACAAAAAAAAAATGCAAACAGTGTAAAAAGTATTTAAGAAGAAAAAGCTTAACGCGCAAGTGCAGCGACCGTTCAAAATATTGAATTAATGGAACGAGAATTGGAATGGGAGACATTTGACTGCATTACAAAGTGTATTTTACTCAAGTCGAACCATGCTGAGCCTGCGCATTGCATAACGCCTTTGCTGTTATCTTGCCTTGTCTGTTAGTTCTCATGAAAGCTAATTTTCGACACCCTTGGAGAGATCAAGACTTAAAACTTTGCAAATATATTCGTTTTGAATTTCATGCGACAAAGTCTAAGCTTGTAAATCGATAAAATGATTTTTTTCACCTTTGTTCAGCTACAGCAGTCATAAAATTTGTTAAATCGGATATAATCAATAGTTTTTAGGCAAAGAGAGAGAAAAAAAAATCATTTCTAGTGTTTGTTCACCAAAAGGAAGAAAAAACTTTCAGCAACTATAATTCTTCGCATGCGATATCGCATTTTTAATGTGTAGGTCACTTCTGTATCGAGAAGTTAAAAAAAAAACATATTTGCCTTTCAGAAGTAACGGATCAGTGTCTCTAGAAGTGTAACATATAGTATTTTTAATAAGTATTTGTCTCCTGAAGTTATTTGAAGCCAACCCGTCGTGGTGGTTTTAGATGATTTTTTGTCTGGCTTTTATTTAACATAACCACCATTGCATTCATTTTATATTTCGGACACTAGAAAGCAGACATTTTTGGCTGTAGTTGTAATTTTAGTTCGCTTTTCGCACGGACGATCATTATGGTGCACCCAAAGAATACCTTGTTTATCCGAAATTGTACACTAAGAACGAACTAAAAGTTAAAAAGTGTCCGTCTGGCAGGAGGCGCCGCTAAATGGAAGTGTCCGTTAAGGGACTTTACACTACATTCAGTTTTTGTGTTCTTGAGTACGGCAAATAATTTGTTAATCACAACAGATCCCCAACCTTTTAAAAATAGTACAATCATGCGATTTGCGTTGTAAAATCTTATTTTAGTTGCTCTAAAAACTAATTGAATAATAATGTGAGAGAGTTGCAGTCGGACTGAACCGACAGCGAAATACGCTGATACCTGTAAAATATCTGCTGAAAATTTATTGTTGAGAGCCTGCTCGCAAATGTGGAAACAATTGCTCTACAATTGTTGTATTTATTTGATATAGAAAACTGTATACCTTATTTAAGCAAATTCATTTGGGTAGAAAACAAGGGGTTGGGTTATGGGTGATGCTTTATTTACCTATGGGATTGGGTAGAAACCCGTTTGCAAGTTCTCTATATGAATACATGAAAATTGTATACCAAATTTTATTTTCGTCTGATTTATATTTTTTCGAAAATTGTAATAAAAACCCTTAAAAAACTTAATTATGACTGATAGTTGAAATGATGCCTGCTCGATACGATAAAAAATGATATTTTTCTTTTCATTTCAGACTCACCATCAGATTTTGAAAAAAAAAAAAAAAATACTTAAGTTTTCCATGCGATCAGTGTTACGTAGCTAAGGCGCCAGGTTTGAGTTGAGCACAAAAACATAAAGAGCGGCGGCATCAGCGTCTTCACTGCTACCAGTTTGACCGACTATCAGCAGTAGGCACCAAGCTGGCCACCACAAGCTATCGATTAGTTGTAGCGCCGGCTGGCAGCCAAAGGAGCGGTGGCAATGTTGTCGTCACCAGCACCGGCGGCAACGGTAATGCAACTCTAAGCGCTAGCGGCATCAACAGCTCCGGTAGCGGTGCCATTAATGTGACCACAATAACAACAACAGGCAGTGGGTCACAGGCTCAATCATCAGGTGGCCAGAGCAATGGCACTACCTACAAGATCGAGATGCTGGACGATGACATGCAAAGTCTGGGCACAGACGACGAGGATGATGATTTGATTAGTAGCGAAGGCAGTTTATACGATGGTGATCTCACGACAATTGTTAACGATGATGTTGCCAATCAGCTGGCTGCCGCTGGACCAGTGGGCGTGGCAGCGGCCGCTGCCATTGCTAGCTCAAAGAAACGCAAACGTCCACATTGTTTTGAAACAAATCCATCAGTTCGCAAGCGCCAACAGAATCGACTGCTGCGTAAATTGCGTGGAATCATATATGAGTTCACCGGCCGTGTGGGCAAGCAGGCGGTCGTGCTGGTGGCGACGCCGGGCAAGCCGAATACCAGCTATAAGGTGTTTGGCGCTAAACCGTTGGAGGATGTTCTGCGCAATCTAAAGAACATTGTGATGGATGAGCTGGATAATGCGCTGGCGCAGCAAGCGCCGCCGCCGCCGCAAGAGGATCCCTCGCTTTTTGAGTTACCCGGCTTGGTCATAGATGGCATACCGACGCCTGTCGAAAAGATGACCCAGGCACAGCTTCGTGCCTTTATACCACTAATGCTTAAGTATTCAACGGGACGTGGTAAGCCTGGCTGGGGCAGGGAGTCAACCCGACCGCCGTGGTGGCCCAAGGAGCTGCCCTGGGCAAATGTGCGCATGGATGCCCGATCCGAGGATGACAAGCAGAAGGTGGGTGGGGTGGGTGTTCAACAGCCGCCCAAGAATACTGAATCGTGTCTTACTTATCGCCTCTTTTCCTTTCCAAAAACAAAACAAAAAAATCCTTTAGATAAGTTGGACGCATGCGCTGAGAAAAATTGTGATTAACTGCTACAAATATCACGGGCGCGAGGACCTCCTTCCCACATTCGCTGAGGATGAGGACAAGGTAAATGCTCTTATATCCCAGTCCGGCGATGAGGATGAGGTCATGGAGCAGCTATCGAATACGCCCACCATACAAACGATGCAAACGGTCACACCGGCAGTAAACACACCCACCACCCAAGTAAGTATACGCCAACAGTCTAAGGACCCACAAAACATTTGTATTTTCTAACATTTGCATACATTTGTATGTGTATATATTGAACACGTAATGGGTTCACATTTCCCATCTAACACATTTGCAAATCCCACTTCATTCTCAACTTGTACTAATATACACAACACATTAATATTAACACTACCAACCAACCAACCAACCAACCAACAACAACGAAAACAATTGCATCTGAAGTCACAGCAGGTGAACGTGGTGAAGATTAACAGTGCCGGCACCGTGATCACAACGCACACGGCGCAATCGAATACGCCGGCGCCAACAATTATCCAGAGCACAAACAATCAGCATGTTACGACAACGGCCACGCTGCCAGCATCCACAAAGATTGAGATATGCCAGGCACCAGCGCCACAGCAACAAAATCAACAACAGCAGCAGCATCATCATCACCACCAACAGCAGCAGCAACAGCACCACAATCAGCAGCATCATCATCATACAACCACAAGCAACAATACTGTGCACATCCAAGCCATTAGTCAAGCCCAGCCGCAGACAATACAGCTGACCACTGCTAGCGGTACAACAACGGCCACAGCTGTGCCGACAACAGCGGCAGCTGTAAGTGCATCAGCAGCGGCGGTGGCTGCCGCTCACAAGCGGCACAGCAATCGAATGCTGCACAAACAGTCACCGCTCAACAGATAGCCAATGCGCAAGTTTGCATCGAGCCCATAACGCTAAGCGACGTTGATGTTCGTACTAAACTGTCTGATCTTGTAACTAAACTTAACTTTATATATCGCACTCTGCTCGTCAAGGCAGCCGGCTTGAACATAATGCACACTTTGGTCTGATCTAAATTTATCTAATATTCAGTTTCCTGAATTCAGCTTTTTTTTTTTTTAAGTCAGGATTAAGACATTGCATTGGAGATAATAATATTTTTGATTGAATTTATATTACGGGCAGATAAAAGCATCTCCGACCGGTATATACACATCCTATATTGGGAGACGGCCATAAGTCAAAAAACCCCATGCAGAAATATGCATTACATCAAGCTTTCTTTTTGGCAAAAATTTTATAATTATTCCTCATTTACACTCTTTTCAATAGCATTTGTAGTTTCATGTTTTCAGCAGCCTGGGAGTAAATTGAAAACCTTTTTTGGCAGTCTTCAAGACAATGAGCAATGTTGAACCCAACTCGATATGACTATGGGCGGTGCTATATTCAAAATCTCTAGCTCTTATAGTCGCTAAGATCGACGCACTCACACACACTTGCCGACGGGCACCACTATTTCGGCTTGGCTGTTGCTGCTGCTCAAGATTATGCAAACTTTCTGTGCACAAGGGTACAGATACTTAGTTTTGAATACACCAAGAGGCGTCAAATTGACTGAAAACACTTGCATTCAATAAGTGTACGAACTGGTCCACGCACTACTCTTGTGTTCAAGTCATTCTGTCGCTGGCTTCGCTGCGATATTTTCTTTAATTATTATTGAACGTAGATGTCCTAACGGACAGTTCATTTAACTGGCCCAACGATACCAAGCACTGTCTTGTTAAATCGCACAAAACGGACGGATAGTCAAAGTATAAAAGGAAGAAGTTAGTCTTACGCATCTATATTAATTCATAGCTTTGCGGTATGCCGTTGGGCAACCATTACTTTTAAATACACAAATGTTTCCCTCACATAATTGATAGCTCTAAACATCAAAAATCCTGAAAGAATTTGTAGACATTTACCGGATTTAAAATAAAATACTAAGGAAGTAACAGCTTTTTAAGAATCTTGCATTAGTATGGCAAGTCACAAGGCAAGGCACTTAATCAAACTGCAACATTAAGAAGACCTTGACCAAAGTTTCAGCTAGATTGGTCAAAAACAGAGGGACAAGTTTGGATAGAAACAGACTGATAGACGGACAGATGAACATTGCTGATAGATGCTGAAGAATATATGTTCTTTATGGGGTGGGATATGCTTTCTTCTATGCGTTACACATTTAAAAAACACACACTTTTCAAGTGTATAACAAGAAAGTTTTTATGTTAGAAGATTTTAAATTTGATCAATGTGTAAAATGTTCAAACCCTGCTGATAACGTGTACGTTTTTTTTACCTCTTGAATAATTTGAGCATTGTTTTTTTTATTATTTTGCTATGTTATCTGCATTTTGTTAATATTTATTATATAAATTTATAAGCAAAGATTATTACTGTGTTTTTCTTCTTTTTTTTTTTTTTTTTTTTTTTGCTTTTTTGTTTTTATACCCTTGCAGACGGTTTCAACATTTCGGTTTCTAATTTGTTATGCATTAAGACCACACCTCATTTGATTTTGAATCAAACGCAGAAGTTTTACAAGTATTTATATTTACCAAACATACGGCCATATTTTCGATGACTGACCCGCAACACCGATGTTATCGTGCATTTTAGAGCTGGAATTGGGTTTAGCTCAATATGTTTAGCGATATATAACTAAATCATATAATAACCATATCGTCACGATGATACAGACACAATATATGGCGGAAAAGAATCGTCAATGCAGATTTTAATCGTTAAATAAGTACCACACCTACTATTAGAACTCCCTATTTCTGTATATTTTTGTCATTTAACTATGTCCGTTTGTCTGTTTATTGTTAAATTATTAAACCGTTTTAGCTTCGATCACATTAGATTAGTTATTTTTACAGCTGCCGTTAAAGGAAAATATATTAATGTTTAATCATTCACTCTCTTAGTTTTCATTAGTATTTGGATGTCGGCAGGTAAATTCCGGTCTACAAGGGTATAAAATCCTCACTGTGCCTATTTTGTTTTTTTTTTTTTGTTTTATCGTTTGCAGCAACATGCGTCCACAAAAATATCCAAAATAAGCTCACACAAATGAAAATACTCGGACACCGAAGACACATTAACAGCAAAAACAACACACACACAAACACAAAAACTTAACAACGTCGATTGAAACATAAACATTACATTTTTGCATTTCATTTTTTATTGTTCAATTTGAGTACATGCTCTTTGTTTATTAATTTTTTTTATCTTTGTTGTTTTCTGTTATGCTGTACCACATTTAAAGCCCAACATATTTAATGATAATCGCCTACAATTTTCTTAATAGTATGCCACACAAACGGTGTTGTCGCAAAACGCCGATGGTACCGTATCGCTCATACAGGTTGATCCAAACAATCCGATCATTACGCTTCCCGATGGTACAACGGCCCAGGTGCAGGGTGTGGCAACGGTATGTTATTACTTGACAACATGCATACATCTTAAGTCCGATTAACTAACAATTTTGAACCTTTTTGCACTTGGGCGGGCAGCTGCATCAAGGCGAAGGTGGCGCCACTATACAAGCAGTACAAAGCCTATCTGAAGTGAATGGCCATGAGAACATGACTGTGGATCTTACCGAAGCGCAGGATGGTCAAATCTTCATCACCACCGAAGATGGGCAAGGTAAATAAAAACAAAGTCACAATAATCTAAGCAAATAATATAATCTCTCTTGAACTTAGGCTATCCCGTGTCCGTGAGCAACGTTATACAGGTGCCTGTCTCAATGTACCAGTCAGTGATGGCCAACATGCAGCAGCTTCAGCAAAATAGCGATGGCACTGTATGTTTGGCGCCCATGCAGGTAGATAACCACAAAAGCACCAACGCCTCCTATGGCGCTACGCGCAATAGCAATAATAACAACATTAGTGGCAGCGCACACGCAACGCCAACTTCGCTGCTAGGTATCTCGTCCGTGCTTGGCCGACGCAGCGGAGCTGGTGTTGCCTCAGCAACAGTGGCGGCGACTGCAGCATCTGCAGTGTCAAATGCCGGACAGCAGCAGCCGTCGCTCACATTACAAGCGCCGATAGGCGCTCGCTTAATTTGGGCAGCTACTGTTCCGGCATGTGGCAGCCCCAGCGGCAGTAATTTAAATACCGGCTTTAGTCTTGCCAACAACAATAATAGTAGCATGCTTACTAACAACAACAATAATAATACTAGAAAAAACAACACTACCATTAAAATGCCGCTGCCCATTGTTCTGACAGCGCCAGCAGCAGCGTCGACTTCGCAGCGCCGTCATGAAACGCGATCGTCGCGAAGCGCAACAATAGCGCAGAAGCGACGTAAGCCAACAAGAATGGCGGCTGCGTCGAGCAGCGCTGGTGTTGCGGAGATACGCTGCGTAGACAGCGCCAGTCTTACAAATTTAGCTAGTGCACAGCTGCAGTCGCCCGCTACAGCCATTAAATTAGAACATTTGGAGTAATTGGTTATAGTGCCAACAACATAGTGCCTATACCTCCTACAAAGTTGCCAGCATCTTCCACAACCATTCCCCCTTTCCTTCAAATTCCCAACCTTACGCTAGCTACCAATTGCATATACTATTTAATCTAGTCAAAGCGGAGCTGCAAACATAGATACACGCATAGAAAGTAACAAACACACTTGCCATTCTTTCTTACATAAATAGATACATATCATTATATATATGCATACCATCTGATCAAACTTAAACCGGAGTGGGCCATACGTTAATTTTTGTGTCTTTGGCAGCTGTTTGTTTGTGAGGGATTCAAGAATTTTTCACCACGATTATGCGCCGTCACTTTCTAGCATGAAAGCATGCTATGTGTTTGGCCAAAAAATCAGTCACAAAATCAAAAAATTTATCGATTCGGTTTGCTCCCGAAGTTTAAATGGACCAGTCCGGGTCGACTTTGATCAGATGATATACGCATAAAATCGCAAGGCATTGTGAATGCCGACAAAAAATGCCAAAAAGCAAAAAATAAATAAATATAAACTATTAGTGCTATAAAAAATACAACAAATTGACCAAGAAATCGATACCATTCATAGCGTAATCGATAAATATTAAAATTAAATTGAATTTAACGTGAGCTATAAATACGCTAAGCTAATTTGTTGATAACACGGCACACAAAACAATATTTCTATATGTATTTATAAAACTTTGAACATTGGAAAAAAAAAACTTTGTATAGAACTTGTTCAAATGTTATTTCCGTAACTTAACAAGCTGACTGTAAATCCACTTCTTATTTGACCAAAAACTAAAATCACTTTTGACGGACCAAATAAAATTTCGAATTCCTATTTAACGTAATAAAACTCATGCTCAATCCAGGGCTATACAACTTGGTCCGTCTCTGTACCTGCAGTCGCTTACGATTTTTTGCGGAAATCCACATATAGTTAGAAAAGTACTTGTTTTGTGCCAGTGTGTTGAAAAACTTAAACCAAAAATATACAGAAAAAAAAAATTCTTATAAATCTTATATGTCAAGTTCCTAAAAGAAAACAAATAATTATTGGAATTTTAATTTTGTTTGTTTTTGTATTTTGTAGACAAAATCGTGCATGATTGCAAAAAGTTAAATATTGTAATTGAAACACAAGCCAAATATTATCGTATTTATTTAAACAATTGATTTCATATTTATTTTTATTATAATTGTTTTTGTTTTTAAGTAGCTGGTTTAGAAAACAGGGAACATTTATATATAGAGATAATGATTTTATTAATGACACAATTAATTGTTTGACGCAATAACAATAAAAGTCATGCCAATGTACATTTTACAAATCTATAAAAATCACCGAACAACATAGTCATTTTTTTAAACTCGTCCAACGTAGCCAATTTTAATAAAAATGAAGCAATTTACTAGAAATATTAAAAAACTAAAAAAAAAAAAAATACAATTTAAAAATGTATTTTACATATATATTGCGAATATTGTAAATGACATGTGGTCAGAAATGTAAGCTCATAATATCTATGTTTATTACAATTATTATTTTAACTACAAATTTGATTATTATTGTGTTTAATGTTTTATTATGTTACATTTTTTTTATTATTGTAGCTATTTTAGATAACATTTTTGTTGTTTGTAAAAAGGAAAACAAAACCACAAGAAAACCAAATTATTGAATAAATCCATTGTTATGATTTTATAATTTTGTCTTGTTTATTTTTTTATTTATAAATATTATTATTTCTTTTGATAGCAACACTAGTTTGATTATGTCCCGTTTTGCGTAAGTATGATTTTTTATAAATTTTTTATCAACAAAAAGAATAGCGTTCCCAAAAGCAAACAAAAAGAAATAAATTTTGATTATTGTATTTGCAATTCAGTAAACATGTAAATCTTATCTTTTCTGTTTGACAGGTTGAAAATGGGGATCAACTGGAAGCCATTACAATGTCGCCGGGAATGCACCAAATGATGATCCAAGGTGGACCTGGCCAAGAACCACAGCTAGTCCAAGTGGTCAGTCTAAAGGATGCCACCCTTCTTAGCAAGGCTATGGAGGCTATTAACTCCGGTAATGTCAAGGCCGAGGACACAATCATAATGGAGCAATAAAAACTAGACAACTGGAGTAGTAAACAATTCCGGCACTAAACATGATCTCCAACCATTATTGGTGTCGCATGTAAATGCTTAATTAAATACTCATAAAATAAATGCTCTCATTTTACATCACATTATGTGTTCACCCAAATATTTACGCATATTGTAACAATCCACGACGCATAAGCGAAATTTTTGTAAGTAACTAAACGGTGTTGCTGAACAAAAACTATGCATAACAAAATCCAATTTTATTTATTTAAGTTTCTTCAAGATATTTAAATCAATCAAGTCAATACAAAAATAATGTTAAATTCTAGTCATCAAATACATAGTTAACATATATACAGCCATAGCCATATAAATAGCATAAAATAAAAATATTTTTTTTAGCGTTTAAATAGCTTTTTATTCAAGTTTCTTAGGGCTTCGATCAATCGTTGATTGTTTCAATATCTCTGCTACTAAAATAAGAGACAAAAAGTTAAATTTCTTATATTTGTTTTAGAAAGGATTTTGAAAAAAACTGTCACCAAATTTGGTGAATTCCCGAACAAATTATGCTTACTGTCAGCAAATCTTGTGATTTCACAAAAAGATTTTGAGTGCACATCTATAAGAATTTATAAACAACCACTGGTCCGTAAATGGCGGTTTAGGTTAAATAAAATTGTTGCAATAACAAAAATACAAAACATCAGTTTTTTTTTAAGTTTGATTTTAAAAACATAAAAAAATCAATAAATAATAAGTGAGATCGTTTCAGTCCGATATGAAAAATATTTGTTCAATGTCGATAATTAAAAGAGGTTACTAGTTTAGGTTTATCTTATCACGTTTTATCTGTGTGTGGCGCGAGTATTTACGCTGTCCGAATAAATTATACTGCTTTTCTACTATATTTGGTGACTTTAGCTCAAATCTGTTGAGCATGGAATATACATTTTCTGCAGTTCTTAGGAGAAAGTCACCTACCAAAATACTTAAGTCTAGCTTTTCAAAATGTGCGAAATAGTTTGTGTGTTTTATCGATTTGCACCCCAAAATGTATCGACATATTTTTGATTGCGCAGCTCCATCGTTAGTATAGCTTCCAAATCTTTTATCCCAGACTGACTGGTATCCCCTTTACGAGTTGACGACTTGGACGTGGCAAAAAACTGTTTATTGGATTTGTGTGTCCCTATGGGTAAGCCAAACAGGTCAAACAAATTGTGTGACTCACACAAGAGTTCAGAACTCTTTAAAATCGAACATTTACACGACTTTCAGAAAAACTGTATCTTTCTTAGTTTACTCTTCGTACTTGATTGCTCGATCTAGTTTTTCAGCCCTTATTAACCATTGGTATAGGAATTACATGATTCGGTGTACATAACAGTTTCAACAGGATCTCAAGCGTTAATGTGAAGCGAATGTCATCGATACACCTACAAAATCCTTGCAAATAAAAACATCACAAGTACGGATTCACATCATTTGTTATCAAGATAAGCTACAAACTGATGTCATTTACGCTGATTTGAATAAAGCTAAAAAGCATTCGACTCTGTAAATTACTACCCTTTTATTCACAAACCAAAATATTTGGGCTTTCCTTATAATCTCGTCGTTTGGATCAAAGATAGCTAAGTTTTACATCTCAGAGGGGCTACTTTACGGGCTCTGCCTCTTAGGCCGTTCTGGTCACTTCTGGTGTTCCAAAAGATTTCGCTTTGGATCTTGAATATAATATCCGAAATATAGGATTCATCAGGATAGGATTCAGCACTTTGCACTTATACATATTTCTCTTCAAACCTATTATTATACCTACATTGGCGGTCATATACTCACTCATTTTGTGACTGTTATATTTTTATAATTATCTGAGAGAACGTAATTTTAAAGCTGATAGAAGCCCCATTTTGAAATTATAGATGATACAATCAATAAGTAAAAACAAATTTTTGAGGATAACAAAAGTCATATTCTTAAATTATAAAATTATTAAAATTAAAATTATGAGGGTTATGTTATTAACAGATTTTAAGTTTCTTTTATACAAAGAAAAAAAAGTTCGAAATGCATTCGTTGCACATAAAAATGAACAAAATATAAATCTCCACAAAATTGCTTCATCACGTGTTTAAGGACATATTGTTTTCTGTTACAAGGTTTAATATTTTGTTGGAAACCATCTAGATTTGACAACTACTGAACATCGTCTAGGCTTGCTAGCTACCAAATCGTGGCACCGTTAAATAAATTTTATTCCATATGCAACTCTATTATGTTTATTATTTCATTTGAAAACCATCTCTACACACTTTAAGCAGTGTATTTATGATCGTTATCATGTTGGAAAATGTTTAACTGCGACAAATCTTAGTCTGCAAATGGCTTCATCGTATTTACCAAAATATTTTTTATTTTTCGGTCATTGTACGTACTTTTTTTTGTCAGATCCAAACAAATTGAACTTGGATTTATCACTCCAAAGAACTTATTTCCAAAATTTAGGCGAATCTTTTAATTTATGCGCTGATGTGTGATTTTTGATTAGCTCTTCCGCTTTCGCTCGAACTGACTTTTTATACCTTGAACCAATTGAAAATGGGTAAAAAGGGTATAATGGTTTTGTGCAAAAGTATGTAACAGGCAGAATGATATTCCTGATCAGCATCAACAGCCGAGTCGATATAGCCATGTCCGTCTGTCCGTCCGTATGTATGAACACGTCTATCTCAGAGACTATAAGAGCTACAGCCTCCAGATTTGGTACATAAGCTCGCCTAATCCCCGCGCAGTACAAGTTTGTTTTAAATTTTCGATAACTCTTCCCCTTTCCGATACACACATGTGATCGATAACAACAAAATCTTGAATTTGGAAAACTTTTTGATGCAGTTTGAAAGATTAGACTAAATAGTGACAATCTGTAAAATTGATTATTGAAATCGGTTGAGAAACACTGGAGATATTGAGTATTGAAGTTAAGAAAGTATGCACTATACGCGTATACATACACACACACTCACACATACGTGCAAGCACTGACTGTATGCGTAGAGTATAGGGTTCAGGGTATAGTATTGTCGGGATTTCTCGACTAGAGCCTTCTTACTTGTTTCTTTTGCAACTTCGTCGAGCAATGCTTTCCGCGGCTCATTTCTATTAATTAATTTATTTATGTTGTTAATAAATAAATTAATGCACTTACCAATTGCAATTTTTTTCTTAAAATGTTAAAAATAAAGCCCAAAATTACAAAACAAGTAGGGAAAAAAATATATATATATTTAAGATGAGCAAGTTTATTGGTTTTTTACTAGTCCCTATTTATATGTATGCTATCCTTTACCCTTTTCGGATCTTATGTTCTTAATACATAGTGCCACTCCTACTTGCTCTCTTAAAAAATTAGTCTTGTGTCATCGAACATGTGGATAGGGATCATCGTAACCGCCGCATGATGCTTGGGTTTGCGCCTTAACAAGCCAGTGCTTTGTATCGTTGGGGCACTTTAATTTTCGTTAGTACATCTACGTTCAAATTAAACAGATAGACAGACATCATGAAAGCAAAAAAAAACAAAACATTTCAGTAACAAACAAAAAATAAAAGCTTATTTTTTATTAGATCATCATCCTTTTTTAAGGCACTTACACAATTCTTGTGTAATGTGATATTAATGTGACCACATATATGAGAATTTCATCTACAATTGAGCCATAAATCAAAAGTAGCAGAGATTAAGATAGCAAAACTGCAAACCCCTGAAAAATGTCCAGGGTTCGGTTCAGGATCTGATACCAAGATCGATAACTCGCAGAGATTCCAAACCCGGTTTCTGAATATTTTCGAACCGTGGGTTCTGTTCCAATCCTGGGTTCGTCAAGTTAAAAAATAATTTTTTTGGTTGTCACGTTTTAATTAAGAGCATAAATGTTTTGGATCCCTTGTTATATTCTTATAAATAATACAGAAAACATTGTCACAAGATCAAAACGTAATATCTAAAACTTAATGTGTATGCAATCATTTCTAACTCCACAGTTCTGTAGAGCTTGCCTGGACTGTTTTTTGTAGTTGCCGTCAGACTGACGTACGGGCTGTGGGTCTGATCGCGAGCGAGCTTCCATGCTTTCTGTCGCCAGCTACTACTCGCTGTGTTTGGACAAAAGTGGAGATCTGTTTCTAAAGGGAATGCGCTGAATTGTCATATTTCGATGTATGTATATATACATATATTTCTTCGCTCAGTGCTTACGGATTTGGTGATATTTTAAAAACTTACAATCCAATATTAATTAGATTTTTTTTGTCCGAACCCGTAAAAATAATGTAACCGGTTCGGTTCCCATTCGTTGCTTGGGTTTGGTGCTGTGTTCGATTACACATAGCTTAGATCCTGCAAAGAACCGGTTCCACAGGGTTCGGTTCCGAACCGCATTGCAGCTATGCTTTTTATATGGCCATAACAGTATATATTTTTTTGTCGTAAAATTAACACCAGTGTTGAAAAAGAACGAAATCATCAAAAAATGTATATTATTTTTTATATTAAGTTCGATTGCCTTGTTAAGACTATCATGAACAAAAAAACGCGATTACATCATGCTTTATATTGTGTAAGAGTTTTATATTAATACTCAACTTTATTGAGTAAAAGTTTTATAAAAATATGCACAATATAACGAACCACTTCACTCTTTTCGTAATAGCATTTTTATTCTAATTTTGCAATTGCAAATTGAAAAGTCTTCCTGAGATAACCGAAATGTAGTCATAAAGCAGGGACTTCTCCCAAGGCTTACGTCTTTACGATTATTATTTAAGGAGCAGCGAACCCTTTGCGATATAATTTCTTAGCTTAGTCCTGAACGGACCAAAAATGCTCTTAAGGATCAACTTTTTGACAAGAAACTAGCTCAAAACAAGTATTCACGTTTATAAACCAAATCTTTAGTTTTTGGTGTATCGTATCATTTAAAAAACCCAAACAAAAAAAATAAACTTACCTCAGATTTTCAAAATAATACAAACTTTTATGTTTCGGCATTATTCAACACTGCTGTGTATTTACCGATCCACTAAAAAATTTCAAAAAAACAAACAGTAAATCGGAACAAAATATTTTTAACGCTTGCTTCTTATAAAAGTAGTATTGGTTTACAATATTATTTTTACAGAAAATCAAATGGTGGTATTAATAAGCATGGCAACCAAATTTTTGATCCAGGTATTTTGTGACTAGCTGTATAAGCGAAAAATGTGTGTACTGTTGAATTGCAGGTGAATCAACATGTTATCGATTTTTTAGGCGCCCAGTGGGCGTACTGCTCCAATCTTGACATTTTGTGTGACACACATATGGACTGGGGCGTTCTCAAAGTTTCATGTCTCTAGCTCTACGGATGTCGAAAAAGTAGCGTTCATACGAACGAAAGTCATTACAGATATTGCACAAACCTAATAAACTTTAAACCATATCAAAGAAAATAAATACTCACTTATAAAAATATTGTAAGCCTATATGTTTGATTTTAATTTTTTTATTTTTTTTTCCTGTTTTTGTACAATCAATTTATACAAAGTCTTCCCGAAAAATAATAAAAATAAGAAGAATTAATAAGAAATTTATTTATACACTATTTTTTTTATTCAAAGTCTAAAAGCTTAATACATAGTTAAATGAATATATCTTAATATATAAAACTGCGTTTGGCCTAATAAAGGTAGTTATATTCTTATACTTATTTATAGCTGAACTTTATTTATATTATATGGATAAATATATATAACAGAGTGCAAATAAAATTAAAATCTTTGCGCCGCCCTTAAAAGTAATATTTTAACAAAAAAACACAACTGCACCTTTTTAGTTTTTTAATTAAGTAAAACACATGCCTAAATACGATACGACAAATTAAGATATGAGCTTGTATGATAGAGAACTTTTAAACATTTTATCAAGCTATGCGTTAAAATTCATCACCAAAAGTAATAATACTAAAGATATTTCATTGATGACAGGAGGCACGTGTTTTACACAATTTAAACAAAAAGGATGAAGTTAGTGTTTTTCATTGAATATAAACTTTAAAGGAGGCGGCACTAAAATTTTAATCCCGTAATATACAAGTATTTGAGTTTTGAAATGGATTGTGCGTCAATTTGTTTAAGTAAAATAATATAGACGGCATATACCAAAATCGCATTCTGCAACGAATTCTAAAATATTTTCACCAAGAAGCTATGGCACTTAAATGAAATCATAGATCACGCTGAAAGCATCAAAGAGTGGTTTCAACAAAATGTATAGGGTGTTGAGCTAAATTCTGTTTAATATTTTTAAAAAATTCATTCTCTTTGTTAATTACAAACTGAAAAGACATGTCTGTGTATCTATCTTTATGCACCTCAGCGCGAGCTGGGAATCAATTTTAGACCCATAGTTGTCTGTTAAAAATATCTTAGAACACATCGTAGAATTTGATTTTGATAGACGCTAATTAAGAAACAATTGACATGTACATAATATATATATAGATATTTATATATAATACACATGCAAATATGTACTACAATAAATTCGCACAAGCGTTCAGTCACAAAGTAAAATGAAATATCAAATCCAATAAATATTCAATCTTAGGAGAAACAAAAATATAATTAATGCAATGTAAACAAAGCCACCACTATAAATTTATTTATTAAAATTTATAAACTTTAAACAAATTTGAGTTTGACTCCCTTCTGATTACACTAGCTTACAAAATCGGGTTAACTCTTGGAACTGGGCAATTGAGACCTGTTCCTAAATATTTACGGCCGCTGAAATCGAATCCGTCCCTTTGTTTCTTGTTTTTATACCTTAACCCATTTAAAATGGGTAAAAAGGGTATAATAGATTTGTGCAAAAGTATGTAACAGGCAGAAGGAAGCATCTCCGACCCCATAAAGTATATATATTCTTGATCAGCATCAACAGCCGAGTCGATATAGCCATGTCCGTCTGTCCGTCCGTCCGTCCGTCCGTCCGTCTGTCCGTCTGTCCGTCCGTCCGTCCGTCCGTCCGTATGTATGAACGCGTCGATCTCAGAGACTATAAGAGCTAGAGACTCCAGATTTGGTATATAAGCTCGCCTAATCCCTAGGCAGTACAAGTTTGTTTTAGATTTTCGATAACTCTTCCCGTTTCCGATATACACATGGAATCGATAACAACAAAATCTTCAATTTAGAAAACTTTTTGATGCAGTTTGAAAGATTAGACTAAATAAAGACAACATGTGAAATTTTATTGAAATCGGCTGAGAAACACTGGAGATATGGAGTATTGAAATTAAGAAGGTATGCCCTATACGCGTATACATACAGCCACTCACACATACTTGCAAGCACTGACTGTATGCGTAAATTATAGGGTTAAGGGTATAGTCTAGTCGGGATTTCTCGACTAGAGCCTTCTTACTTGTTTTTCCATCAAAAACTAAATCTTCCTTTTTTAGTATTCTCCAAATCAGGCGGTGAGCGTGTCAACAAAATGTTTAATGCACATCTTTGACGGACGTCACCAGCTGTCTTGCCATCAATTTGTATAAGTCCTTCTGTAAAAATGTACGAAGTATGATATCATACATCATCTTGTACCTCCAGGTGTATACATTTTTAAAGGTCTTCTACAGATTCTCCTGCGCCACGACTGAAAGTGGATTCTTATAGAACTCGACGAAATAAGACGAAAATATTAAAGAATTAAATCAGTTCAGGGTATAGTATTGTCGGGATTTCTCGACTAGAGCCTTCTTACTTGTTGTATAACAAAATTAACAACGATTAGTAATCCGATAGCGAAGAAATATCTTTCTTTCAGTGGTCATTAAATACTCAAAAACATTAATATCATTGAGAAAACAAATCTCATTTTGTAGAAAGCTAACTGGAAAGTATTTAAGCGTGTAGTTGATCAAATGCTTATAACAAACGAATCAACTAAAATGGAGTAAACCATTTTGGAATACCACTAGGTATCAAGCATCGAAAGCAATTTATTAGTAGTTTATTCGAGTCGGACGAAGCTTATGTCACAGGCAAAGAAAAAGCAAAACTTGTATGCGAAATCTTACAATCAAAACATATTTTGACAAGCACATACCCAAATCTGACCATAAATAGACATATTTACCATATGTGTTCAAATCATTACGCCTTATCTGATCATTCAATAAAGCCACGGTCAGACAAATAGATTGTATTTTAAAAGCCTTGACACCAGGAAGTCCAGTGGAGAAATCTCGACTAGAAGATACCCTGAACCATATACCTAGCGCGGACAGTCAGTACGGGTATGTCTACCCGTATGCTGCATACTTGACTTAACTTCAATGTTGACTCTCTTATACCCCGCATCCACTACGCTGCATACTTCATTAGTGTGCATCTGAACAATGCAGGCGATTACACTATGAAAAGCTGCATTCACCTAACAGAATCTGTTCTTCGACTGAATGCATTCTTTCCATTCGTTTTTATTTTTCTGCCATTTACAAAAATTTCAATAACCTATTAATAATACTTAATAAAATTGCATTGGATTAAACCATATTTATTAGCATCCGTCGCCGACGCAATTGGGAATGCTAATAAATATTCATATTTAGCAAACAAGAATCAAACACAAATCGATGATGCATACCGACATTCCTAACTCCATATACGCATTCAGCCGTAGTGGAATTGCGGTATTATACATCGAGTTTGCTACGCTGCTTACTTCGACAAGCTGTGTTTTAACAATTCAAAGGGTTCCACTATAAAAAGCTGCATTCACCTTACAGAACTCGATTTTCGATTAAACGCATTCACATATATTATGCAAAATGTGATTGCTCTGTTGTGTTTCATGCTGCTGCCAATTTTCTTACCTTCATTGGTTTGTTTTTGTTTTTCTACTATCTATTAATATTATGAGTAACTTATAATTATAAACAACAAAATTGCACTCAAATTCACCATGTTTCTGCAGTTAGCAGATGGTGTCGCAGGCCGCGTCATAAATAAGATAACATTAAGACACGCATAGATAACTTTTGTATGATTAGGTCAAATCATAGATAGCCGAACTAGTCCTAAGCAAACATCGTCTAAGAATTCTGTATATAAGGCATGCATTTGTATTCCATAAAGCCAGTGTTCTAGAGTCTTAGCAAAGATATACAAGTCTATTCACTCATCTCCATCATCGCATTTACTGTGCGCAACGAAGGACCTCCCTCTCCGTAAGTCCAACTAGTTACAAGTGCTTGTTGCGACGCCTTTTAGTAGTCAGTTTATGTGCTGAATACTTCCCTTACTATACACTGATCTGAAGTTGTCAATTAGGCGACAAAGGATAATCAAACCCAAACAAAAAATCCACATTCGAAGTTGTCAACAAGGCGACAATCAAAAGGATACCTAACACAGTTCACTATATCTGTGTCAAAGAGACCATCTGAAGTTGTCAACTAGGCAAAATATCAGGATAAAAGTGTGCTCTCGTTATCTAAACGCGCACAGCACTTATAACAAAGTCAATCAATCGACAAAAATAAAGACTGATTAAGACAAAAATCAGTTAAAAATGGCATAAGATAAATTAACCATCAATGAGTTTCTCGATGTCCAGCAAGATATCAGCAATGAGATTAAACGGCTGATATCTAATTATAAAAAGGATTCCGCTGAGAGAAAATCTCAGATCGGCTATCACAAAATTAAAGCAGATTCTCTCAATGAAAAATGGAATACTGTCCAAGAAAATGATGAAATCATACGACAATCTGGCAGTCTACCGAAAAATCATGAATACTTCACTTTCTACGAGGACATAAAAACAAGAGTTCTGAAATTATTAGAAGTTATCAAAGATGACGCTGAAACCATAAATCAAGCCACAAGCAAGAAACTTGAGATTGACTATGGACAGCGTCAGTAATCAACCTTAGAACCCAAGGTGATTGCGTTGTTTCGACGACAAAGGGCAATGATAGCATCACTGCATCGCACATTGCACCAAAGCACTCCTATTGAGCACGCATCATTAGAGGTCATAAGGAATCTATGGGCACAGATTCAAGAGGTTAATTTTCGGCTGTATGAAGAGGTTGAAGACCCAGAAGAAAATGGATATGATATAAAAGAATATCTACAGGCAGAAGAAGATGTACAAAGGGCACTAGATTCAAGAAACAATAAGCACTGCACCAATGACATAAACTTGCCTCGCATAACCATCCCCAAATTTGATGGGGATATATTTAAATGGACACAATTCTTTGATATATTTGTGTCCATGGTTCACGATACCAACATGCCAACCATTCAAAAAATGTGGTATCTGAAAACCAGCGGGATCGGCGGAAAGATTAATACGCCAAATTGATTTGAAAGAGGATAACTACCTCCACGCTTGGAACATCTTGGTTGATGCGTACAACAATCCAAGAGACATAGCGTCAACGGTATTGAACCGATTTCTGATGCAACAAGCCATTAACGACAATGTAAAATCGCTTAAAGAGCTATACATAGTCACTTTGGAGTCACTTGCATATCTTAAGGGACTCGGATTAGACATCTCAACTTGGGACCCAATATTAAAAGCGGTCATACGGAACAAGCTATCACTAAGCAACTCTAAGCAAATACAAAAACTGGACACCATGCTCTAGTTTCTTGAACAAAGAGTTCAGGTTTTAGCCAGCGGATGCAAACCACATAGCAACGCCAAGAGAGATTCTGGGGAGCAACTTCTGCATCTTCTTCAACTGCAGGGGAAGGACTGTCTATTTTGCAAGAAATCTAATCATCTGATATTTCGATGCGACGATTTCCGTGCCAAGACAGCCGGTGAGCGACTAAACTGGATTCAATGGCAAAAATTGTGCGTCAACTGTCTCAAAGGAGATCACATGGCAAAGTCGTGCCCAAGTCGTTTTAAATGCTTCAAGTGCCAAAAAAGACACAACACGCTGCTACATTTGGAAAATTCTTCAATCGAGCAACAAAATCCAATTGTAGCATCAGCAAGCAGCAAAAAAAACAACACATAATACCCTCTGGTCCAATCATGCAAAAGACCAAATTGGGATGGGTTGTGGCTGCCCTCAGCCCTCGCTGGAGATTACAGAAAAAAGGTTCCTCGCACTGGAAAGAAGGACAGTGACAGGAATATGGAAAGGATATGTGGACTTCATGAACGAATACGAAGAATTGGGTCACATGAAAACTGTTCCTCGAAAACTCCTTCCAAGAAAACATTATTTCATCCCTCACCACTGTGTGCTGAAACCTGAGAGCAGCTCCACGAAGCTAAGAGTAGTCTTCGATGCATCTTGCAAGAAATCGACGGGAAAATCTTTGAATGACATACTGCAAGTAGGACCCACTGTGCAAAGCGATCTGATGTCAATCCTACTGAGGTTCAGAACGCATAAGTATGTATTTACTGCGGACATAGAAAAAATTTACCGTCAAATATGGATCAATCCAGAAAACCAATTTCATCAGATGATAGTTTGGAGAAATAATCCGAATGAGGAATTAAAGTACTATCGACTTAAAACGGTTACCTATGGTACAGCATCGGCTCCATTTCTGGCAACGAAGTGTCTTAATCACTTAGCCTCACTTCATATAAGCAAATCACCATTAGGATCTTCTGCCTTAAGGGGCGATTTCTACGTAGATGATTGTCTCACAGGAGCAGACTCGATCCAAGAAGCAATCCAAATTCGACAGGAATTGTAAAAAATACCGCTCCCCAACGGATTTAAATTACGGAAATGGTGCTCAAACAATGAGCAAATTCTTCAAGGAATACCCAAGGAGGACATAGTAAGCGACATTAAGCTTGGTGAAACACTGGAACACTACAGTGTTAAGACATTGGGCCTTATTTGGATGCCAAAAAGGGATCAATTGTGCGGCCGCACGCAACGCAGCACAGCAAAAAGGATAACAAAACGTGTAGTTTGCTCGGAGTTGGCACAGGTCTTTGATCCTCTAGGCCTATTCGCTCCAGTTGTGGTAAAGGCAAAGATAGTTATGCTCTGGCAATCAAAACTTGACCGGGACGACGAACTACCTACGAACGAGTGGAAGGACTATCGAGAGGATTTGCAGAGTCTTAACTCCATGCAAATTTCCAGGCACATATACGATGGAAAAACTCCAGTCACGAAGGAATAGCACACATTTGTAGAGCAGGCATATGGTGCAGCAATATATGTACGCGCAACGTATAAAAACAAGCAAATATCTGTGCGCTTACTATGCTCAAAGCCTCGAGTGGTGCCGACCGCAAAACAATCTCTACCTCGTCTAGAGCTATGTGCTGCACTATTGGGTGCTGAGCTCGCGGACAGGATTCGTCGAAATCTCAACCTTGACTCCACCACAGTACCAGGATACTTCTGGTCGGATTCTTCCGTTGTTCTTTCGTGGATCAATGCACCGTCTTCCACCTATCATACGTTTGTGGCCAATCGAATAGCAAAAATTCACGCAGTGACAAGTCAAAATAAGTTTCATCTGCCAACAACGCAGCAGATGTGCTCTTAAGAGGAATATCTGCACGAAAATTACACGAGCCAGTCTATGACTCTATGGACCACTCTTTTTGCATGGCACTCCAGAGAAATGGATAGCCCCTCTCATCATCTCTCCGAGCAACCTGGAAAGGAAAACAAAGCATATCAACTTAGCTGCAACTAAATCAACAATAGGCGAAGAGTTGTATACCTGCCGACACAGCAACTCATTCCACAAGCTACAACGCATTGTAGCTTACATGTTGCGATTCTGCTACAAACGGTACAAGTCAGCGACTACCACGCTGTGTAAAGAGGAAATGGACCGGGCTCGCAATTTAATTTTGAAAAGGATACAGCAAGCTGAGTTCCCAAATGACCTTAAAGGTTTGAAGCGTCACAACATCGTAGAAAAAAGGAGTCCTATCTCATCACTCTCACCAATACAAGGGTCAAACGGACTCATGCGAGTTGGAGGCAGATTGGAGCAAGCCCCACTCCCTTACAATGCCAGGCACCAGATTTTGCTGCCTTACAACGATCCAATATTGAAAATGACATTACGAGAGCTGCATGAAGACAACATGCACTGCGGTGTCCAAGCCTTAAGAGCAGCTGCCAGACAACAATATTGGATCCTGAACGACAAAACTATGTCAAGAAACATCGTTCACATCTGTGTAACATGCAACAAGGCAAAACCCAAGTTGATGAACCAAATTATGGGCAATTTGCCAGCCGATCGAGTAACACCAACACGCCCGTTTCTCACTACAGGCGTAGCACTATTGCGGACCAATCTGGATTCATCATAAAATTCGTGGAAAAAGACCAGATAAAGTTTACATAGCCGTATTCTGCTGCTTCTCTACAAAGGCGGTCCACCTCGAGTTGGTTAGCGACCTGACTACAAATGCCTTTTTAGGAGCCCTGCGGCGCTTCCTAAGCCACCGCGGCAAATGTCAAACGATTCATTGTGACAATGCCACCAATTTTGTTGGAGCAAACAACCAACTAAAGGAACTGGAAGGATCAATATTTGGCGAGAAGGCTCGAGCAGAGATCATCAATCACTGCAACAAAAAACAAGTTGCCTTCCAATTTATACCGCCACGAGCTCCATCATTTGAAGGCCTATGGGAAGCTGCGATGAAGTCTGCAAAACGACTTCTGGTTACTACGACAAACACCGCATCTCTAACATTCGAAGGACTAAACACGGTTATCATTGAAATTGAAGCTATTTTGAACTCTCGACCGATTACTCCAATGTCAAATGACCCTACGGACACCACAGCCCTCACCCCAGCACATTTTCTGATTGGTGAAACGCTGACTGCTTCCCCCGATGTCAACACAGACCGCAACGAAAAATTCTTACTAAAACGGTGGGAACTAGTATCCAGACTCAAGCAAGGATTTTGGAAGCAGTGGTCAGAGGAGTATTTACAAGAGCTGCAAGCCAGACATAAGTGGAAGGCAGTCAATCCCAACATCAAAGAAGGTATGCTTGTTCTAGTCAAAGAAGACAACATAAATACACACTATACTAATGGCGCTGTCATCAGGTTGTACTGCACGCAAATCAGAGATTAGCATCAGTACTTTCAACACCATTATAAGTCAAGTGCGAAAAGGCTATGCGCACCACTCAAAGACTTTTAACGAAACTCAACATATCAGAGAACAAGATACAAGAAGATAAAGATCTGGATGACAATTGAACGCAGCACTCAACAAAAAAGAGCTGCCCGAACAAATAAATTCAATAAAACATCATCATATCGCCTCTTATGCTGCTTTTGTGGTATCCATCTTTGTGCTACTTGCCTGTGCACTACGAAAGCAACGCTTTTGGACCTTGCATCCAACAGCTACAAGGAATGAGGCTGCCACTACACCCGTGCCACCAGCATCCCCAAGACGATTCACACTGGATCTAGATGATGATTGATCACCGATTCAACGGCCGGGAGAATGTTTAGGTTCATATAAGTAAAAACACTCATTTAAATCATAAGCCATTTATCGTACGCTGCAGATAGCGCAGACACACAGCACACAAGATGCACCCAATCCATGGTTTAAGATTAGAATATGTTTTCCACACCATCTATCAAGCGGCCATTTAGCAGATGGTATCGCAGGCAGCGTCATAAATAAGATAACATTAAGTCAAGCATAGACAACTTTTGTATGTTTAGGTCAAATTATAGATAGCCGAACTAGTAGTAAGCAAACATTATCGTCTAAGAATTCTGTATATAAGGCATGCATTTATATTCCATAAAGCCAGTGTTCTAGAGTCTTAGCAAAGATATACAAGTCTATTCACTCATCTCCATCATCGCATTTACTGTGCACAACGAAGGACCTCCCACTCCGTAAGTCCAACTAGTTACAAGTGCTCGTTGCGACGCCTTTTAGTAGTCAGTTTGTGTGCTGAATACTTACGCAAACACACCATATTTATTAACTGCTACTCAATTTGGCACTGTTCACAAAACATCGATACTAAAATTTTGTACTTTCCTGCAAAAGTTCTGTTAACGCAATTGGCTCATGTTAACTTAAAAGTTGTAAATCCGTCACTGACTCAAATAGGAATGATTAACAAGATTCCCATTGAGCAGACAAGATCAAATCAAATACAAACCGATGCTGCATACCTTATTTCATACCATTAGTGCAGATGTCAATTGTCAAAAAATTAACTATCGCACGGCGACAAAAACCTCTAAATGAGTCAGAACCGAAAACGCGGGCTTTCCAATTTATAATATATTTTAGTATTTGCATGTATATTTAAAAAAATAAGCGCAACTCGTTGAACAAAAAAGTTAACAGTTATGTCAAATTACACAAACCCATTCTAAATTCCATTAAATTTTTAAACTAGAAGCCAGGCATTAAACATTTTTGAACATACTTAAGGTCATCTCCCATCAACGGGTAAACTGAGCTATTTTTGTTTTGAAAGTTTATTTCTCATCTTAAAAAAACTTTTTAAATTAAAAAAATATTGTTTGTCTCTTTGAAAGCGTCTGTTGAATTTACTAAGCCTTACTTTCAGAATGGTACATTTTTGAACGGTACAATAGTAGTTCTAATTGGAATTCAGTACGTTAAAAACCTTTAAATGTAAGGTCTGATTTCTGGCAAAATATATTGTTGGCCTTTGTTATTTTACTACACTACGCACTAGACAAACCGAACAAAAAAAAAAAAACCAAACACAAAATGTACAGTAACATAAGCAGGCAAGCATAAAATAAATTATTTAATAGTACAGTAAAAGCTCTCCTCACCGGCACGCCTATTAGGCGGACTCCTCTCTTGCGCGGACAATGGCTCGCAAACAAAAGTGTATCAAGCCAGCCGCACTAACCCCTTATAGGCGGACACCCCTCTTAAGCGGACAAAAATTGCTCGACGGTCGGTGTCCGCTTTTTACTTTATTTGTGGTAATGATACACAAGAATTTCGTAATTTAATTGGAGTTGCTAACTAATAGGGCAAACCGAATCATACACACGACCATATCAAATCAAGCACAAAAACTCCGACAGAGCAAAAGGTAAGGTGCTAAGGAAAATAAAAAGTTTTAGCTTAGAACCTAAATTCAATCATATTGAACAAACTTGGTGGAGATGGGAAAGCAATAATTTCCATAAACAATTTACAAAATACACAATATTTAAAAACAAAAACAATACATATGTACCTAAATAAATAAAAATGTAAGCTGTGTGTCAAATAGCTCAGTGCTCAGCACTAACAAAAACTCCAATACCTGGTTGAAAATTATGGAACTTGATTTTTTATATAATATCATTGAGTATTAAGTATGTGTCAAAAATGATTGTATTATTGCTACCACAGATATGCAGTTGATAACACAGGCCAACAAAATTCCATGAAATATTCTAACTAAACACCGGATCTTTCTTGATGGTTTTAGAGGTGCTTGATTTTCTTGACTGTTTTTTCTTTACTTTGAAAGTTATATGAATAATTTTGAACAAAATGTTTTTTGTCTTTGTTGAATAAAGCTTTCGGAAATTGATGAATTTTCTTTAATAAATTCAAGGGCCTTTAAAAAATATAAAATTAAGTTTAAAAACATTTGTATGGCTTAAGACATATAAGGTACTGGACCCATTCTGACTTTTTGATTTAGCACATCAAGAGACTTCAAAAAAATATAGTCTGGTTTTAAGGTGAAAAATATAGTTGTGGTGTATGCATGCGTTCGGATATTTTTTTTTGTTTTTCCAAACTTTAACAGTGTTGGATAACAATGCATCATCTTACTTTTTTCGGTGTGGTCCTATCATTGTTTTTTAAATTCTAAGCCTGTTTAAAGATAATGAGTAGATTTGCTGTGGTAGTAGAGAATCAAAGTTTCAGTCGTGTACTGAAAACTGAGCTATTTAGACCTTATAAATAAACATTGTGGCTAAATTTAAGGCAATAACTTTAACTGCTATTGCGCATATTACAACACCAGCATTGAACTCCCACTATTGGCTCTCACTGGATATTTTCGTTTGTTTGGATATCACTGAAATCGTCTGATGTGGCACTGGCGTTTCCGTTGCTGCGGCCGTTTCGTACTCACTCTTGATGTTGACCAGCAGCTGCTTTTGCATTTGATGCTCCAGCATTATGGCATCCATTTGTCGCTCGAGTTTAGGCAACAGTGCGATGCGCTGCTGTTGCTGCTGCTTGTAAAGCGTCTGCGCCTCCTCGCCCATCGTCACCAGCTTTGTATCTAGGCTGCAAATTGTACTCGAGAGCGCAGCCTGCAGCTGGTTCGGTGGCAGAGCTGCATCTGTGGATGGGTTTGTGGTTGCAGCTACCTTTGGCGGTGTTAGTTCTAGACTGCTGCGTGACGTTGCTGACGCATGCGAAGTCTGCGATGTGCTGCTATGTGCATCATCGGGCAGCTCCAAACTACTTGCACTTGACGGTGACAATGTAGAAGTCTCGCTTAGACAGCAGCTCAACTTGCGTATAACGCCATTATTGACACTGTTGCGCTCCCGCTGCTTCTGCTGTTGCTGCTGATATTGCAGATTGCGCGCCGATGTAACATTTACTACACTGACTGACTTGGATATTGAATGTTTAACGTCGCCGGGTGGAGGTGGCACCAGGGCTAACTGTGCGGGCGACGGAGCTTGTTCTTCCACTGTTAATATGTTGCTGCTTGAGGCGGGCGAGCTGCAGCAGATATCATCCAAAGCATCCACATTGGTTTCGCCCATATTGGACGCTTCCCCGTTATCGCCAGCGCTCTTTTGCAGATTCTCAATGAGATAGAGCACAATGCGTTCCAGCTGCTGTGGCGCTCTAGACGCAGGCAGATCAGGACTGGTGTGCGTGGGTATGTCTGCCTTAATAATTGTAGAGAGTTTGTTCTTCATCTCCTGCACCTTTAGCTTGCCAGCCTGTTCGTCCAGCAGCGTATTAACGCACAGAAACGAGTGTACCTTGTTGGTGCCTTTGTCAATCTCCAAAAAGCCCTTCGATTGCAGGTATATAAAGTGGCCATTACGCGATAGCAAACGATAGCAGCTCTCGCCATAGTCATTGTTCATATCATACATTTGCCTCAATGCAACAATTACCCAGCGCACATCATCCAAATGCATAAAGCTGAACGGGCTCAAGTTGCGCACCTGCAAAAAAAATATATATATATATGTATATATAAATTTATATTAAAATTATTAATATTAAATTATAAAATATTAAATTTATACTAAACATTTACACGTAGTGCATTTGACTATTAGGAGCTAACGCAAACGCGCAATAAGTAACATGTTAAATGACTTCGACTATCTAGAGACTCATTTTTAAATTTTTACTTACGCCATGAGTATTTCACGACGGCAATCGAACACGTAGTATGCGAAAGGAGATTAGAAATATACCGCGAAAACTCCCTTCAATGTACATCACATTTAGTCACATACATTTTGTGAATACTCGTGGGACAGTGTTGTAAAAAGATGGGTTTTTTTTTAAAACAGGAGATGATATGAAGAATTTTTTTGGAATGGACAATGCCACAACAGAAAATACAATTACTGACGTTGACTTGAATTGATTGAAAACTGTTGGCAGTGATAACCAACTTGATTCAGAAGCGGAAAATATTGTTAATACCAAATATTTTTATATTTCAAGCAGTTATTAAAAATAATACTGAGGCTGAAAAACCACACTCGCCAATTAACCGTTCAAGGTCTTTTTTTTAGCGTAAATTTGATGTCTTAGACAGTTAGTTTATATATGTTTAAGAGAACATATATGAATAAATGAAGATTTTTAACACAAAAACTAACCTTTACGTTTGAAAAAAAACATTATCAAATCGGTTCTACTTTTCAATTCCAAGTAAACCGTTTAGAATCGAATTGATCCCGAACGTTTGAAATTTTTCAAATTTCGATTCCAAGTAAAAGTCGATAGATTTGAAAACTAGTGGCAATGAGCACTCTAAATGAAAACGATTGTGCAATTAAAAGTAATTGTGTGTTTTTAAACAATCTTTTAATTTATTTCGTACGACTTGCCTATTGCAACCTTATATTTAGATACAACAAGCGGAATCAGACTTATTCAAACTATCGGACTATATACTTTATGGGGTCGGAGATGCTTCCTTTCTGCCTGTGTTACATACTTTTGCACAAAACCATTATACCCTTTTTACCCATTTTCAATGGGCTCAGGGTATAAAAATCCTTTTGTTGGTAGGTGCCGCAATTATTGTTATTTTGTTCAACATTTCTAGGATAATTTTGGTTAGGGAGATATTCAGGCCTGTTCTACTTTTTGATTCCGTGTAAACCGCTCGGAATCGATCCGATTCCAAAAGGTTTGCCTTATTACATTTCGATTCATTCGTAATGAAACGTTATTGTCATTTTAAATTCTAACTTAACTGAAAATAGACTGGATCCATTATTAATTGCTGTTTTGACGAACGACGCTTAAGTGGAGCCGCAATTATTTTAAAGTTTTGGGAGTTGTCAATATGTAATACATTCCATATTGAGAAATTATGCATTTAATTTTATGAAATGCTATTAAATAATATAGAATCGCTTTGGAAGTTTTTGGAAGAACGATGTGTTCTGATGAATTCTTTAAAGAAAGAAGAAAAATTGGTTTACTGTGTACAGGGGTTCAAAAATCTGGGATTTCTAAAAAAATTAAAATCATTAATTTTAATATAATTTTTAACGATTGTCATTTTCAGAAATTACTTGACGAATATTGAAATTATCGTAGAGAACAGAAAATGAATTTAGAGTATCGAGTACTCTTAACACTAATTGTACTCACATCTTGGCTAGCTGGAATCAGCTTCCATATTTAACACCCCTAGAGTTTGTATGGGAACTCTGCCCATTCTTCGCCCGCGAAAATGCAATAAAGATAAAAGTTAAAAAAGAATATAAGTAAATTAAAGATATTTCTGATGTATAAAGACAACCTTTCTATGCCTCGAGTCAAGAGTATAAGACGGTCAAAATGTAGAACATCCACCATCGAATTGTGGATCCATTTCGAATCCGTTTCGACTCGATATTCAGAACAGACTTGATTGCCTGCTTAGTGTAACCTCTAATGACTACATACTTCATCAATGTGTTTGCACTTTTGATAAGGTTACACTACTGACCCAAAAACTTTATAGACACTCTTTAGTATACCCCTTTAGACACCGATGGCCATGCTGTTTGAGTTGTTTTATTCATGGTGAAATTATATATATTAGGTGAGGCGAGTCGCAGTCGTACTGCGAAACAATTTTAGCAAGCACTTTACCACAGCTGAGCACAACACCGCTCTACATGCAAAAGACAAGGACAGCAATAACACATTTTTTTCATGCTCTACTTATTCATGTTGAGTTTGGAACTCTATTGCACAATTTGTTGTTGCGAGAGGCAGCGTCATTGAAATTCGTTGTTGACTTGTGTTCAAGTCACATTTGATTACTAGTTCACTTTAACGGGTTAATGTGGTTCATAGTTAAAATTATCATTACCTTAAAGTTAAATTAATTATTTCTATTCAAAATTCAAAGTCGAAACGGAATCAAAATGGAATCAAATTTTGATCGTTGCTGCTCTAAATTTGGATCGCCGTATATTTTTGTTATATTGAATCTACACTGACGCCGGTAAAAAGATCTTAGAACTAAGCGGAAAGTCTTTCACAATAGCAAAATGTCTTTACAATCAGCTGTTTTGAAATACAATTGTTCCATTACAATTTCACCTTTTAATTTTAACTTACTCATCAAAAAAAAACTTTAAGTTTCGATGAACGAGAAAGCGGCCAAAATTGGCGACCCTCTTGGAATAAATAGGTTTATGAAATTGAAAAAGTATCTAATAACGTTTGCAGCAATATAACTAGAAGAAAAAACCAAGGACACAATAATAATCAGCGCCAGATAGTACAAACGTTTTGTAATCATTTTAATCGTTTACATCTACAGTGACCGACAGCTTATTTGATATATGCAAAAACAAATTTGGAAATGGCTGTAACTTGCAAACTACTAAATATTTGGGAAAAAATTATCGCCTTTTTGTTGTTTATAGGAATCTTAAGTATCTAAAGTTTAAGTTTATGGCACTTAATGACAAAGTACCCTAATTTTCAGTAACAGTTTATTTTGTTTAGATAATCTAAATAAAAAAAATAAAAGCAAAAATTAGTATTTTGTGTCGCTTCCTCTTTGTTTAATAACAGCTCCAAGTCTGTTTTCCATTGATTATGGCGGTGGTATAAATTACCTGGAGAATATCTAGATCCACCTGGATTGTACAATACCGAACTTATGCCTTGGTCTGAGATAACCCGTCCGCACAGTCAAGGAAAAAGATATTGGTTGCGGAGACTAGAGAGGAGCTAGGCGAGAACTGTGTAACATGTGCTGCGATTAAATGGCTTTAATGGTCGAGTAGCAAGACACAAGCCGTCCATATATAAGAAAAATCAGCTGTGCTGGCTAAACTTTGCCACGGACCATGTTGTGAAACCACCACCGTTCTGGAACGATGTTGCCGTGTGTGGAGCTTCCCAATAAAACCAACAAAGAAGAACGAAAGTGTAAGGGTTATGGTTTGGGCCGGTACTTCCACTTTCAAGAGATGTCATTGACATAATAATGAACAAAAAAGTACCTAAACTTCTTTACCCCCATTATCCTCAAAATGCTGACATGATACGCAAACGGCATCGAGTTCAGCAAGCAAAAATACATTTGAAACGACTTCGATTTCTCATAAAACAATAACCTTGCTGGTCTGTGTAATCGAAGCAGCACATGTAGATTCCAGTAGCCGTTGTTTGTGAACTGCAGAGGCCAAAACTACAATATGGACTTATGGTTCGAGAACGCTAGCAGGCTCATTGTGGATAGTTACAGTTTTATTTGTAAATGTGATTTAACGTAGCTTCAGATTTAGCGACTAATTATCATCTTCTTCTGCCAAGTGCCAACGGAGTAACTCGCAAATTTATTTATTGTTATTTACGTTTAAATTTAAACTAAATCATAATTCCATTTGTTCTTTAACCTATGTGGTAATTTGCAAAGTACAAATTAATGAAGTCAAGAATATTATTTTATAAATACTTGCATGTCCTACTTGGTATTCGTACAAAAATTTAAATACACTATAAATATTTGTATTATTTAGTATGGTTTTGACAAGGCGTTATGTTATGAGTAATAAGTGGATTAGATGTTTTTTTTTTTTTAAATTTTAAAATTTAAAATTTAACAATGCGGGCAGAAACCCCATTAGCATCGATACTTAGATGCTTTCGAAAAAGCACCTTATCCACATTAGGCTTATTTTTTGCGTCAGCATTCGAAATGTTCGCGGAATAACGCCGAAGTTAACAGCTTAATTGAATTTAAAAGCAATTACTAAGCTGTTAATTAGCTTCATTATCTTGACTCGTAAAAGCAGTAGATAAAAACACAACTGAAAGAACCATAGAGAGGAGCATATCCGACCATATAATGAATTTATATTCTTGATCAGCATTGCGATTTGTTTCTATACAAACTAGTCCCATAGTTTTTGAGCTATCGAGGTTATGGTTAAAGTCTTCTTTTTGTTGTTGTCGGCCATTCATTTGTTAAAATCGGCCAGACCAAACCACTATATCATGTAGCTGCAAAACAAATACAAGATTTTAATAAGAAAAACAATAGACTTTGCAAGTATCTGTAATATTCGGCACCCGGAGAATAACTTCGTTACTTATTTTTTTTTAATATAAAGCCTTACAAGTTTAATAATAATAATTCGGAACTAGATTGTAACCCACACCTGCTGAACTTGTAGAAGGAAACATAAAAGCACCGAAATTAAAACTTAAATAATAAACGTAATACATAATTGCCATATTTGTATAGCTATTTACCAAGATTTATGGACATTAAAGTTTTGCTTGAAAACTTTACATCGGTCTGAAATAATTTAAGACCTTGAGATATGAGCTATCTTGATTGAATTAAACTTATTAGTGAAATTACAAGTCGTATTTGGATTGGATATTTTTTGGCTCACTTACCTCATCCTTCATGTATCCTGCCACGATGCCAATGCGCTGATCACAGTCAATAATGCTGCCGTCAATGAGATGCCGCGTGCGATACTCCAACTGATACGGCTCTGGCTGGCGGCACATGAGATTTAAGCAGGTAGAGCCTTCGCGCATTATGCGTGCCATGGCCACCAGGACGATATCATTACCGCTTATGCCATGCAGCGCGGCCTGTGCGATCGCATCGTGTTGGGGCAGAGATGGCAATGTTGTACTTGTGGGTGCTTTTGCCGTCGCGGCAGCGATCATATTATGTCGCGAGCGCCTTATTAGCTGCGATACGATTGGATAATTGGGAGACCCGCCACCAGTCATTGACGAGTCGCTGCGCCGAAAGCAGCCATCAATTTTGACCACCTCATAGTGACGCGTCGCATCGGCGCGCGTTGAAGCTCGTGCCAGACGAACGGTGAAACAGCGTCGATCGGCGCGCAAACGCTCATCGATGGCCGCTAAATGCGCGACAGTTTCCGGGCTCGGCGTGCGTGTCTGTTCATTCTCCAAGTCCTGATCCTGGTCTTGCTCAACAAGCTCCTCTTCGTCATCATCGCTACCCGAAGTTGACTGCAATTTTGAGTGCTGTTGTCTGCGTTGCTTATAAAATAGCGTTTCGATGTCACGTGGTACAAGCTGTTGGCGCAGCAGCGCCTGATCATCGGGATGCGTTATGTGCAGCAGATTCTGTCCATACAAATCCGATTGGCAATGGCCCAGCAGCTGTTCGACGCTGCCTGATATAAGAACTATCTGCCCATTCAAGGTAAGCGTGATGAAGACACTGTCAAGCAACTGCATTAACGTTTCCGTTAATTGCGGCGAATCTCCAGCGACGACACATTTTTTGTTACCTAGTTCGCCTCTTACGTTAAGCCTTCGACGATGTCGAGTCGCCGATTTGCCAAAGACGTACTGTAGCCGGAGGCCGTGCGTTGCAAAACGCAGTACAGCGGTTTTATCCAATCGTCTTGTTGACTCCGCCGCGTGAGGCACCATAGTGGCCAGCTCCTGTATGCTGGCATTAAGCTTGTCCCGCCGCTGCTTCTCGGCAAGATTACGCGCCTCACGGCCACTGGATGCGCTGATAGAGTCTCCAGAGTCCGCATCAGCCGCTGTCATACCATTCATGCAGCCGCTGCTACCGCTACCGTTCGCTGTCGCCGCAACTACCGCTGCCATTGTCATAGTAATTATTTTGTGTTTGTAGCGTGTTGATGGCGTTATTGTTTTATGTTTATAACTTCGCCTCTATCCATACATTTGTTTTTATGTTTTAAAATTTAATAATATTAAATGGCACTCTGCGGAAAATTGTCACTCTCCATAACTTGGCGGCAGTTTCCGTAGCCTCTCTATGTTGCCTGTTTGCTTTTTTTGTTAATAATCACTAGTTTTTTTTTTTGTTCAGTTTTCAAGGCCTTGATGTCGTGTTAATTTTGTTGTTGTGCTGCAGTTTGGGCTATTTGCGCGGTTCTATCCCTCTTTCATGCAGCAAATTTTTTGATTGCGTTGCGAACCTAAATCTCTAAGTTTGTGTTTATTAATATTGTTTTCGTTGTTTTTATTTGTGTTGGGTTTTCTGTAAGCCGCACAGCAGTTGTAAACGAATTAATGTTGAGGACGGGCAATTACACAAAAAGTATCGCACACACTATTTTTACTATTTTGTTTATTTTAGTGATTAATTGTTTATAAAACAATTATGTGCTCGTCTACTTTTGTGGCAAAACAAATGTATCGATATATCGATAATCTCAAGGGGACAGCTACTTGTCTGTTTGACTTTTCTAAACTTCAATTATTTTATGGTAATTATATATATATATTAAACATGTTTTATGCTCTGTTCAGATCATGTGTTAATTCAATTTAATTAGTTCGGCTCACGGTTTTGGAATCAGATTTCGCTATAAACCAGCCCATAACGATGACATCACGGTTCCGATAATAAATTTATCACATATAACACGCACACACACCCAAACATCATATGAAATTCTCTTCTTCTTTCGGTAGCTCCTTACTTTGAACATTTGCTGCTGTGCACGTGAAAGCCACAGACGACACAGCATTACCACAGACAACACAAACGTAAACTATTAAAATTCACAAACGAGTTACTGGGTAATTAAGCTTATATATTCAACAGTAGGTCACATACACAACTTCTCCAAACATGTCCAAGAGTCAAGGTAAGCAGAAGGACAATTTCGACGCCGATAAAGAGCAGCCAGAAAAAGTGAAACAGCCGGCCAAGAAAGGCAAAAAGGGAAAACGGGCTGTCGGTGGCGGCGGCGAGTCAAGTGATGATGGACTTCATAGCAACAACATGTTAAGCAAAATTGCTGACGTCGATGATATTGAATGCACAAAATCCACGCAAAGCAAGCAGCAACAAAAAAAGGCAGTGAAAAAGGGTAAAAAGGGCAAAACAAACCACGATTGGAGTGATGACGAGGAGCCAATGAAGCCACTACGTAAAGCCACAAGCGATGGCTCCGATGAGGAGGGAGCACCTATAGACATCGCAAAAAAGCCACAGCAGCAGGGAAAGAAAAGTAAGAAGAACAACAAAAAGAAAGCAAAATCTGGTTTTAGCGATGATGATGATGATGATGATGTTGATGTGCACGTCAATAAAGACGATAATGAGGAAGAATATGAGGAAGTGATATCCATAGCCAAGCCGTCAGCCAAAAAATCAAAAAAGAAGCAGCAGTTTGTATCTAATAAATTTGCTATGAGTGACGATGAAGATGACGAGGTCGATAACTTCGAAGTAGACGAAGACAAGGATGATGAGGATCTGGATGTAGCGGTGGAGCAAAAGGAACTAGAAACGGCAAAGCCAGCAGTGAACAAATTTGAGCAAGAACAAAAAACAAAGTTCGAATTGGACGATAGTGCTAACGATGAAGCCGTTGACGATGTGACGGAATCTTTAAATACACTAGTTTCCGCCGTTACGCTAAACCCTGAACCAGTAACTGAGCCAACGGAAAAAACAGAGTCCGCGACCACGGCCGAAGAGTCGTCTGGAGCATTAACCCAGTCCAAGGAAAATAAAATGTCGCATAAGGAGAAAAAGAAGCAAAAGAAGCAACAGGAATATAATCGACAAATGGAGCTTATTACGAAAAAGGGTGGCACTGGTCACTCAGATCTAGATAATAATTTCACCATGTCGCAAGTGCAAAAGAGCGCTGGACAACAGGCTGCGCTTGAGCATGCCGTTGACATAAAAATTGAAAATTTTACAATTTCAGCCAAAGGTGAGTTTTTTTTATTGTAACCATATCGAGCCCTTGCCGCTTAAATACTTATAAATTCAAAACTACACCGGTTAAAACTTTCATCAAAGTTCACCAGGCGCTTTAAGGTGCTTAGGATTTTTTTTTCGCGGTTAGGACTTAATTCACGTAGTTAGTTCTACATAGTGTTTATACAGATTCACATCATCAAATTGTGATGATCCTTTACATCACCTTTATCCATATAATATTTCTTCATTGACATTTAGAAAAAAAAAGGAAATTTTTCTGAATGTGTTGCATTAAAAATTAGCAATACATTTCTCAAGAACAAAAATATCATTTTACTTATGGGTACAAAGTGCTCACTAAATTGACTTCTTTGTATTAAAACTTCTTATCTATATATTAATACACAAGCATTAATTTTGTACTCTATTTTTCACCATGTTAGCAATAGAGAAACATGATATATACATATATTATTAGAAAGGTATTCAAAACAGGTTAAAACGTTGCTTAAAGAAGAAAGAGAAAAAACCCCCAAGGCAGCGTTGCCTAGCTTCAATTTTTTTGGGATTCGATTTTCCGATATCTTTTACAGTTTGCAAATTACAGGGGTATTGGCATATATTTATGGATGATGGTAAAAAATGTCGTAGTTGAATATTAAAAAAAAAACTTTTTTCATTTTAACAGGTAATGATTTGTTTGTGAATGCTAATCTGCTGATTGCCCATGGGCGTCGCTATGGCCTGGTGGGTCCAAACGGTCACGGCAAGACGACGCTACTTCGTCATATAGCAACGCGCGCCTTCGCCATACCGCCCAACATTGATGTCCTGCTGTGCGAACAGGAGGTAATTGCAACAGACAAGACAGCCATTGATACCATATTGGAGGCAGATGTAAAACGTACCGAAATGCTAAAGAAGAGTGAAGAGCTGGAAAAACAGTTTTCCAATGGTGATATGTCCGTTCAGGAGGAGCTGAACGATACATTTGCTGAGTTGAAAGCGATCGGTGCGTACTCTGCGGAGGCGCGAGCGCGTCGCATTTTGGCAGGTCTAGGCTTTAGCAAGGAGATGCAGAATCGACCAACAAACAAATTCTCAGGTGGATGGCGGATGCGTGTGTCTCTCGCTCGTGCTCTGTATTTGGAACCGACATTGCTTATGCTGGACGAACCGACGAATCATTTGGATCTAAATGCTGTAATTTGGCTGGATAACTATTTGCAGGGCTGGAAGAAGACATTGTTAATTGTTTCTCACGACCAGAGTTTTGTGGATAATGTATGTAACGAGATAATACACCTGGACCAGAAAAAACTACAATACTATAAGGGAAACTACTCGATGTTTAAGAAGATGTACGTGCAAAAGCGACGCGAGATGATCAAAGAGTATGAGAAGCAGGAGAAGCGCATTCGTGAGCTTAAAGCACATGGCCAGTCAAAGAAAGCAGCTGAGAAGAAGCAGAAGGAAACGCTGACACGAAAGCAAGAGAAGAACAAGTCAAAACAGCAAAAGCAGGACGAGGACGAAGGCCCGCAAGAGTTACTCGCACGCCCCAAGGAATACATTGTCAAATTCCGCTTCCCTGAGCCCTCGCAGCTGCAGCCGCCTATTCTGGGTGTGCATAATATCACGTTCGCTTTTCCCAACCACAAGCCTCTGTTTGTTAAGGCCGATTTTGGTATTGATCTGACTAGTCGCGTTGCTATTGTGGGCCCGAACGGAGTGGGCAAATCAACGTTTCTCAAGCTGCTGCTTGGAGAATTGGAGCCGCAACAAGGAGAGCAGCGAAAAAATCATCGCCTGCATGTGGGACGCTTCGATCAGCATTCAGGCGAACATTTAACTGCGGAAGAGTCTGCAGCCGAATATCTGCAGCGTCTGTTTAACTTACCCCATGAGAAAGCACGCAAAGCGCTGGGCTCTTTTGGGCTGGTCAGTCATGCACATACAATTAAAATGAAGGATTTATCTGGTGGTCAGAAGGCGCGCGTTGCACTTGCCGAGCTTTGTCTTAGTGCGCCGGATGTGCTAATTCTCGATGAGCCTACCAATAATTTGGATATTGAATCTATCGATGCCTTGGCCGAAGCTATCAACGAGTATGAAGGCGGTGTCATTATAGTATCCCACGATGAACGTCTTATACGTGAAACGGGTTGCACGCTTTACGTTATCGAGGATCAAACGATTAACGAAATTGATGGCGAATTTGATGATTACCGCAAGGAGGTACTTGACTCTCTTGGTGAAGTGGTTAACAATCCCAGCGTTGTAGCGAATGCAGCTGTGCTGCAATAGCCCATCACTAAATTGTATCCCGTTTTTCTAAATCTGTTAAAAATAACTTCACCAGATAGCCTTTTAGTTATGGGTACCAGAAACCAGAAAAAAGCATATGTTGATTAAATTTAAAAAAAAATTTAATGTGTATAGAATCAAAATAAAAATAGTGAATTTAAAACTATATGGCTAAGAAACATGTCTGCCTAAACTGATCCTTTATTTAGCCATAATTATAGAACTGCTTCACATTCGTCAGCAATTGGGTCATCGTGTTGTAGCTATCTATGTCGAAGTCTGTGTTTTGGCCGGCGTATTCGATAACCTGTGAATCAATTAATAAATAATCATTAATAAATAATCAAAGATTATTGTCATGGTGTAATTCCTAATATAAACGTAAATATATAATATACGTATTATTTACTTCTTTGGCGCGTATGAAATCAGCAGCGTTTGGATTTCCAATTACTTCCACCCAGGCGCCCTGGGTTGCTTCTAAGTCGCTAGGCAGGCTGACTCGCAGCTTGTGGTTATCCGTGCTGTTGGCTACCAGTGTTGTGCCGGCTACACTCTCTACGCGTACCATAATGCTCACAGTTTGACCGGAAAACTGCTTAAGCATGCCACCATTGACAAGGGTACGAGGCTCAAATGGCTTATTCATTTCCACTAATTTTAAATTTTGAATGTGTTTTTAGAGCAAATGAGGACGTAGTGAATGAGAAAAAAGCGCGTAATTAAAACGATGGCTGCTATTTATATATCGATGGTATTTCGATGACACTAAGCGTACTATCGCAATAAAACAGAAAATTTCAAAAAATGTGGCACTCATACATACTTATATATGTTTATTATTGCATTTTACTTAAAAAATATGCGTTAAAATATTAATTAATTCTTAATTAAAATACGGCTGAATGCACGTGTGAGTGTAGGTATGCACTATCGGTTTGCATTTGTTTCTTGTCTGCTCAATGGGAATCTTGTTTAGCATTTCCAATTGCGTCGGTGCCGGATGAACAACGGTTCTTTGAGTTAACATGAGCAGATTGCGTTAACATAGCTTTAGCAGAAAAATACATAATATTGTATCGATGTTTTGTTTGAAACAGAGCCAAAATGAGTAATTAATAATTATAAATTTTATATTTATAGTTATTAATTAATCATTGGAATATGAGAGCTAGAATTTTTTTAAATTAACGATTGCTCTTCACAAAAAATATAATTATTAAAAAAGTTGGGCTTAACGAAAGCAAAAATATATTTAGATATTTTTAAAATAAAAAATAGGAAATTACTTTGTCAATGGAATAACAAAACGGGGTAAAAACTTAGGTCCGATACATTTATTGTTCTTTATTTTTAATATATTTTATAAATATTGTACTTTTAATTAGGTATAGTAAAACAAAAGATAGCTTTAATTTAGAGTGGTATGATCTTTAGAACCCTACATTGAAAATACATCAAGTGTCTAGTTTTCGTAGTAGGGTCTTTATAAAGATCTATAACGAACCGATCTGGTCGATCAGAAATCATATACTTTATGTGGCCGGATATGCTTCATTCTATACTTAAACATTTCATTACAAAGTTAATACATAAAATTGCGTCTCCTTATCTTAAAATATTAATGAAAATAAATTAAATGATGAAATAATAATAAAAAAAAATATTCTTAATATCTTACAATTATTAAGGCTTTCCGTTGATTATATCTACACGCGCTTTCTCAGGACGAACAAGCAGACAGGCTCAAAAGACTTTTCAAACGTATCGTAGTAGTCGTCGTTCTCCGCACAGGGTAGAGCCTGAACACGGATTTTCAGCATTGGCAGCCTCGATCTTACCTTTTTTGAAGGACTGCCTGTGCTTCGCCTTCCCAGTCCTGAGCTGCGACGAAGCGTATTTTTAAGAACATGCACCTTCCTTATTGGCGGCTTGGTCGCTTTCTGTTGAAAGGACACTGGACGTTGGTTCGACATTCTCAATTCTGGCGATGCTTTAAAGCGGCTTAACGTTTTTATCAGACTCCGCTTTGCATTTGGTGTGTGCAACTTACTACCATTAGCGGTAATCGGCATCTTCCTCTTTTGCAGCTGGCCGGTGGTGGCCACCGCACCCGTGAAAGCTTGCCGCATATT
>JAWNNV010000109.1:0-216529 GCA_035044485.1 Scaptomyza reducta | reverse complement strand
GGCAGTGAGTAGCATCGCGTCATTGCTGTACTAAAACTAAAAATTGCCGTATTCGTATTCCGCCATTTTGAAAGCTGCGAGTCGAAAGTGGAATTTGGACGCGTTGCTGGTAAAAAAATTGTTGAAAAATATATAAAAAGTATACAGAATTTATCGAAAATACTTCGAAAATGTGCAGAAAGTTAGCCGGCAAGTGTTTGTCTATGAAATGTGTGTGTTGAAATGTGTTTAGCACGTGAATTTTGTGCAATTACAAAATCGCAAAAAACGCGAATGCTGCTGCTGCTGCGGCCGTCACCGTCAGCGCTGCCGCCACCACAAAGAAAAATATATTGAAATTGAAAATCTAGTGCGCTGCTGATGTAGCACAATTTAATAACAAAAATGTTATGTATCTATACGCTCTTGTGCGGGCTTTACATTATCTTTAAATCTCGTAAAATGAACAAAATGTAATGCTTCTTCTTGTTGTTTTCGACCAGCGTGTGTATGCTCATGTTTGTGTGTGTCTGTGCGTGCGCGATAAACGTGTACAAGAAAAAATTTAAACGTGCAGAATTTAAAGCCGATTTATATGCGCCTGTGTGTGTGTGTTTGTGTGCGTGCGTGAATATTTTTAGGTGTGCTGCTGAGTAAGCCAGTGTGTAAGAGGAAGCAAATGATAGCAAAAATTATTATTGTTGTTGCCAGTACGCAAAACAAACATAAATGAAATTGTGCAATAACAATAATTTGCCATACAACGCGCGCGTACCAACACAGACACAATAGTAACACACACACACACACACACTCTAATCTACTCTTTGGCTATGTGCATGTGTGTGTGTTTTGTATTCTGAGTGACAATATACACGCAAGGTTCACTGCGCAACGCCCCCTGTGCCTTTCAAAATTCGCCGCTACTCCTGCTCTCGTCCCTCCCCCACACTGCTGCAACATGCTGCCTAGCGCTGCTGTGTCTCATCGTTGTTATTTTGCCGCCGCCACAATTTCGTTCGAGTAAGCGAGAGGGCGCTAACGAGTCAAAGCCGAACCGAAAGGCCTCCCAAAAGCCCCCCCCCCATCCAGTAAGCGAATGACATATTTCAACAGCACTTCTGTTGCTGTTCGTTGCGGCTGAGTTTGTTTGCCAAGCAAGGAGTTTTCGAGTCCTTTAAAGGGTGAAAGTACAACATTTTCAAGCGTAAAAGTTTGTGCAAGTGGGTGTGCGAGCAAGACAAAAGCTCTGAAACCTCTTTAAACTGTTAAAGCTGTTGCTCTCTATCTCTCTTGCTCTCTCATTGAACGAATAAAAGTGCGCATTAAAGTTAGTTCGGTGTTGCTGTTCCCTTTTTCCCTTTTTATGCCTGCCTGTGTTTGAGTCCTATAAATAGCCGCCGCCTGTTCGGCCGCTTTATTGTGCACTCTTGCCCAACGCCTGCATATTGATTGAAAAAAAAAAACTTGTGACCTGAGTCCGAGCTGGGTTTGCTGTTCATGATGGCATGGAGTCCGGGTATCGATGCCAGTCCCGTTTGTTATGTGCATTGTACATTGTTTTTGTTTTGCACTTTATGCATACATACATAAATAAATACAAATGCGCACACGGCAAAAAAAAAAAAGAGTTTATAAAAACTTTGCCACTGTCGATGTTCATAAATATTTTACTCACACACAGGTACAGGGGAAAAACCCATTGCTGTTGTTCCTCCCCCCCTCCAACCTTACCCTTGCTGGCCAATGAAATTGGCGCTTGTTTCTAGTTTTACTACAACACATTCTTTTTTTTTCATTTTTTTTTTTTTTGTGCTTGTCATGTTTTCCGTCGTTCCTACATTCTGGCACCCCTGCTGTACCCATCATTCCAGCGACTCACACACACATACATACAGACAATTCCACTTGTGTGTTTGTCTGTCTGTGCTGTGTAATCATATTTTTTTTGCTGTAGCCCCCCACACCATCAACCAATTTCTGTCTATTTCGCATATTTGCATTGTTATGGATTTTTTTCTTCTTTGCTCTTTCTCTCTTTAACGATCTTGTTGTGTTCTTTTTTTTTGCGTTGCGTTACTTTTTAAGAGTGGGCTGGGCAAGTGGCGCAGACAAGACAAACTTGAATTAGCTTTGTTTTTGCTTTATGGTGTAGGGTTATTTTTTTGTTTTCTTAACATGAAAAATCCACTTTAAAAATTTTCCTTTGGCCCGCACAATAAACGTTTATTGTACGCCGTAGATATGTGCTATCAATGTGCATGCACACACGCGTCCGCTTCTCCAACCCATCTTGTCTTCTCTCTTCACTCGCGTTAAATGCATTATACAGTTATCGTTTGCTTATCACTTTTTATTTCGTTGTTTGTTGCTACGCTGCCAAATAAATAAAAGCAACAGTAAACAGTAAAGGAAAGCAAGTGCACACCTGCCTGCGACAGGAATTTCACACTTTAGAAGTCGAAAAGCAAAACCTATCTTAAAATAGACGTCAGTCGTTTGCATTTTCGTTTCCCATTAAATTTAAATATAAAAATACAGTGAATACTCAGAAATCGTAAACAAACAACAAACATTTGCCCATATTCATTGGTATTTGATTTTAAATTACTTTTGCTTCAACTTGCGAATACAAATGAACGAATTTATAGAAATCATAATCGTTATCATTCATTTTATTTTGCCAGCGAGCACTGTAAATATAAATAAATACCCAGAAATCGTGCAAACAAAATGTTGGCTGCCTGCTGTGTTGTTGCTGCTGCCTCGCTGGCTGCTTTGTATCATCCGTCTATTGATCACTGACGCGCTTTTGGTCTAAATAAAAACGAACGCAATATACAACGTTGATTGTTGTGCCAAATGGCAATAGAGCAGGCCAGCTGGGAACGGCCAAAAGCGTGCAAGTCGATATAAATTGTGAGTGACTTGCACTGCTTGCAGGTTTCTTTTTTGTTGTTGCTTTAGATTTGCGTCATTCAATCGACGAAAACAAACACACACACACACACACGCACACAAAGAGATACGGTAATTATGCAAAACAAAAACTTAACTTAAAGCTGTCGCCGGCTTTAATGTGTGAGTGTGCGGCAAAAGCGCGCCAAATTCGCCGTAACGGAGAAACGAATCCGTTAATTTAAAGTTATACCGAACAAGTTGTAAGAGTGTGAGGGAGATAGATAAGCAAACTTCGTCGCGGCGAGTATTTAAAATCTAAATTACACAAGTACAGTACGTCTTTATTGTAGTTGAACTACTGGTCGTCAATGACGTTAACTTATCACAATATTAACTGGAGCAAATATCGTAATTTAAGTTGAAAAGTAATTGAGAACTTGGAAATGAACGAAGAAAACTTTACGTAAACACGACACACACACACACACGCACACACAGAATGTGCCCTGTAGTAATAATTTGTGCGTCTGAAACTTCAATCCCCGTTTCTCCCCCCGCACGTCGCTCCCGTCACCTATACATGACCCCCAACTCAAGCGGAAAGCACTCATAACTTTGGCATTTCTGTCTCTCTCTCTCTAACACCCTCACCGCCTCGTGCTCTCTCTCTCTTTTACTCTTTGCCTGTCTGCGACTGTTGACTGTTGCAATGGCGTCATCAGCGTCAGCGCTTTAAAAGTTTTTTGCCTGCCCCAAGACACACACACACACACACACAAACACAAACAAATATGTCTGTTCAATTGAGTATGTGTGTGTGTGTGTGTGTGTGGAGTGTACAAATGCGCATGACTTGTAAAAACATATATTTATGTACGTATGTATGTATGTATAGTTAAACGTGTTTTTACACAAACACACACAGACACAATGGTGAATTGACGGCTCGAGCCAATGCCTCGTTTTCGTTATTGTGGCATTAAGCCAACAAACAATTTAAGCCAACATGAGTTTTCCTGCCTGATGAAAAAATTGTGGCAAAAAGAAAGAAGCAAAGAAAAAAAAATCAACACACACAAACACACATTAAAATTTAACTTTTTGTTGGCGCTGTTATCGTGCGTCGTCGTCGTCGTCGTCGCTTGCTTATTCGGTTGATAAACCGGTTTCTTGCTGTCGGCTTGGCTTGGACTCTGATGGCTATTAAAACACAAAACACACAAGAAAAAAACAACAAAAAAAAAACACAGATACAATACGCCATTCGCCAACTCGTATGTGTGTATGTGTGTGTGTGTGTGTTCTTTACTAAGTTCAACTTTTGCTGCTGCTGTTAGACAGCCGGCGGCTCAGCTCAGCTCAGCTCAGGTAGCAGCAGCGTCAGCGTCAGCAACAACAATAAAAGTTGAAGCAGTGAAATGTATCTGTTAGATACATTTAGTGTACACTCATATGCGGCGCTAGCTTGTGATTTATGTATATATGTGATTTACTTTGTGTGCATTCTCATAGCTGTATGCATGCATGTAACTGTGTGTGTGTGTGTGTGTGTGTATCAACAGGTTTTTGTTTCGCTTGTTAACTTCTTTTTTTCGTGATTCATTTTTGACTTGTGTGTTGTTAACTTTCTCAATAAAAGCGTGCGAAGCAAGCTAGCTGAGCTTAGCGATTGCGTGGGCGCGCGCGCGAACACGTTGCTGCATCCTGGGGGCAACAACTAGAGTTGTTGCCTGTTTTACTTCTTTTGCAGTTGTTGCAAAACGGGTTTTTGGCGCGCTTTCAGCCAAATGTATGCGGCGACCATTGTTGTTGGGCTTCCTTTCACTGTGGAATCGATTTAGGTGTGTGAAAAATGCGACTATTTAATCAGCACAAACACACACATGTGTCTGGTGTGTGTGTGTGTGTGTGTGTGTGTGGGCTTAAAACAAAAATTGTTTTAAAAATAAACAAAAGCATTGCGCATTGCTGGGTGAACGTTCGCTTTTAGGTTTTTGCGAACCATAAATATTTATTTCTACATGCATAATCTATACTATATATATATATAGTATATCGTATATAGTATAGTATATTGTACATGTCATAATTGCGTTGCTAAAATGTTTTTTTTAGTCGGCTATCTCGAGCATCTGTACAATTCTATTTTCTCTGTTCCGTTCGCTTTCGTGCTTGACATTGCTATTAATATGATTGTGTAGCTATTGTTTGTAGTATTAGTATCGCTGCTAGCTGCGAGTCGGTTCTGTTTGGTTTAATCGCCTCGAAACGCTTTAAACGTGACACACGACCGATCTGTGTGTGTATTCAGACATAAACTGTATAGTTATATAGTATATATATATATATGTGTGTGTAGTTGGCTTATCAATAATTGTGCATGTGTTTTGTATAATCGTATTAAGCAAGAATTTTTCATTTCAATCGTGACAATTTCTAATGAAATTCCTAATCTGTTTCATGTTGCAACGTTGCATATTATGTTTGTGTGTGTGTGTGTGTTTGAAACAACAACAACACGGCGCTCGAAGTGTCTTCTTATCACATGCATATAATAACGACAATGTGTTCTGTTCTTTCTTCAATTCTCTGATAAGATACGTTCAAAGCGAACACGTAAACTAATCCACGAGAGCAATACCTGGTCATAAACATTGTTGTTGGTGTAGTAGGTGTTGTTGTAGTAGGTGTTGTTGTAGTGGTGTTGTTGTAGGTGTTGCTGTTGTTGTTGGTGTAGTAGGTGTTGTTGGTGTTGGTGTAGTAGGTGTTGTTGTAGTAGGTGTTGTTGTTGTTTGTGTTGCTGTTGTTGTTGGTGTTGCTGCTGTTGTTGGTGTAGTAGGTGTTGTTGGTGTTGGTGTTGTTATTGGTGTAGTAGGTGTTGTTGTAGTAGGTGTTGTTGTTGTTTGTGTTGCTGTTGTTGTTGGTGTTGCTGCTGTTGTTGGTGTAGTAAGTGTTGTTGGTGTGGTTGTTGGTGTAGTAGGTGTTGTTGTTTGTGTTGCTGTCGTTGTTGGTGTAGTAGGTGTTGTTGGTGTTGGTGTTGTTGTTGCTGTTGTTGGTGTAGTAGGTGTTGTTGCTGCTGTGCCTTGTTGTCCATCTAATCAAAAAAGCAAACGATGTTGATAAGCACATTGGAAACGCAATGGTATGAGCGGGGGGCAATGCCATGCGCTGTGTGTGTGAGTGTGTGTGTGTGTGTATGTGTGTGAGTGATAAGTATATATGTGTGTGTGTGTGAGTGTTGTTTGATTGTTAATATGACGATAGCAGCTGCTGCTGTGAACAGCAACAATTACAACAACAAGCGGTGTTTTTATATATATATATATATACTTTCCGATAGCGACAGCCGCCAAACACACATACACACGTAACACATAAATATATATATATACATGTGAGCCGGAGACACATTGACCGACCCAATCGAAGCAGGCGTTAAATTTCTATGTTCTTGCAACACCAACAACAACACCAACACTATACTATCCCCTGACCCTGCGGGGGGCACTCAGTGACTGTGATTGAGCACAAGAACGCATTGCAATCAAATAGTATATATCTTTATCGCTGACGATTGCGAAATTCAAACTTGTCATCGTTGAATATTTTGCTGACACGATTTGTTCCCGTTGCTGTTTTCAGTTGTTGTTGTTGTTGTGTGTGTGTGTACTTTGACATCAGATTTCATGTATTTCCATATAATTTGACAAGTGTTTGACTGCTCTTTTAATACTCTCTTTTTCGTTTGCAGGATTCTCGATTTCAATATGAAGCGCCAAAAATGATTGCAATGTGTGCATCGTCGTCTTGAAAAGGTTTTGTTTCCGTTGATTGAAATTAAAGCAACTGCAACACGCAACGAAGAAACAATTGCGGCACAAAACACACACACACACCAACAAATAACAATTGAACGTTAATAACTTTTTATATATTCATCTATACAACAACAACAAAATAAATACAAAAACAAAATATATACAAAAAATCAAACACAACAGTTAAGAAATGGATAAAAATCTTATGATGCCGAAGCGTTCACGCATTGATGTTAAAGGCAGCTTCGCCAATGGTCCGCTGCAGGCGCGACCCTTGGTCGCGCTCCTGGATGGACGCGACTGTTCCATTGAGATGCCCATACTTAAGGATGTGGCAACAGTGGCCTTCTGCGATGCACAGAGCACATCCGAAATACACGAGAAGGTAAAAAAACAACATTAAATAAATCTGATTGAGTTTGATTGATAAAATGATTTGATTTGGGTGCAACACAGGTGCTGAATGAAGCCGTTGGCGCTCTGATGTGGCACACTATCATCTTGACCAAGGAGGACTTGGAGAAGTTTAAAGCTTTACGCATCATTGTACGCATTGGCAGCGGCACAGATAACATCGATGTGAAAGCTGCGGGCGAATTGGGCATCGCCGTTTGCAATGTACCCGGCTACGGTGTCGAGGAGGTGGCAGACACAACAATGTGCTTGATATTGAACCTGTACCGGCGCACATATTGGCTGGCGAATATGGTGCGTGAGGGCAAAAAGTTTACGGGCCCCGAGCAAGTGAGAGAAGCGGCGCATGTAAGTTGCAACATGATGATTCGATCCCATTTTGATCAATTTATATCAATATACTAAATGTATGTTAAATCTTTTGTTGCGTAGGGCTGTGCACGCATTCGTGGCGATACCTTAGGATTAGTTGGATTGGGTCGCATTGGCAGCGCTGTGGCGTTGAGAGCAAAAGCATTTGGCTTCAATGTTATATTCTACGATCCCTACCTACCCGACGGCATTGACAAATCTCTCGGCCTCACACGCGTCTATACGCTGCAGGATCTGCTATTTCAGTCCGACTGCGTCTCACTGCATTGTACGCTCAACGAGCACAATCATCATTTAATCAATGAATTCACAATTAAACAGGTATCTCTTAAATATACAAAATTAATTATTTTTAGCAGTTGTTGTTAACTAATATTTTTTGTTTTTTGTAGATGCGACCTGGAGCATTTTTGGTGAACACCGCACGCGGCGGTCTGGTCGATGACGAGACTTTGGCGCTGGCACTGAAACAGGGTCGGATAAGAGCAGCCGCATTGGACGTTCACGAGAACGAACCTTACAATGTATTTCAAGTAAGAGATTGTTGTAAAACGAACCATTTTACGCAATCTGTGACGATGCCGCGACTACGTTTGATATGTTTAATACTAAACGAAATGTTTATTGTTGCTTTGCAGGGCGCACTGAAAGATGCACCAAATCTGATTTGCACACCACACGCCGCCTTCTTTAGCGATGCATCCGCAACGGAGCTGCGCGAAATGGCAGCAACCGAAATACGACGAGCGATTGTCGGAAATATTCCAGAAGTGCTGAGGAATTGCGTTAACAAGGAGTACTTCATGCGCACGCCGCCAACAACTGCGGCCGGTGGCGTTCCGGCGGCTGTTTATCCCGAAGGTAAACTACAAATGATATCAAATCAAGAAAAGTAGTGCGAGGCTGATACAGCACAACAGATGCCAGGGAGAGAGCGTTACAAAACAACATAACAAATATATAAACCAGAAACAGTAAACAGAAATCAGAAATCGTTTAAACACAATCATAAACACACACCCACACACACGCACACATCCACATTTATGCAGCATAATTCTATAATTCTTCTGATTCATTTAAAAGCACACACATACACACACACACACACACATATATATATATATATATGTATATGTATACAAAAGATAAGAGTCGCGTTGAATCAAGATTTGAAGAACGCGTGCTATAAACGTTGATATATAAGTAAAACAGTTTAAGTTATAAATTAAATATATATATACATTTATATATATATATATATATTTATAAACACATATATATATATATTTATAAACATATATATATATATACTTAGTTGCGGTTTAGACCGCATTACGCAAATGGGTCTTAACGAGAAGGTTTAGAGCGCGTCCGATGTTGAGTATAAGTTTCTTCTATATTTAAGTTTACAAATCCATAAAAGTTATATTTTTTCAAAAGCCACAGTTAATTCTTAATCAGAGCAGCGACCGAGTCGTTTATTTTTATTTTTTTCTATACTCTTTCATTTTATTTTTGCGATTCCTTGGGGGATTCTTAAGCACAAATTTATTTAAAAGCTGTCAGCGTTTGTAGCTAGATTTGAATGTACAGATATGAAAATAATATATATATATATGCGCGTATATTGCGTATGTAGATATGTATATGTATATATATATATATGTTTGCATATGTACACATTATTCATAATTATTTACAGCAAAAAAGGTGAAAGTAAACAATTTGATGGATTGTTCTCACATTGAATTTTTAGAAACAATTTAACCCATATGAGATTCTGTTCAAGCACACACACAAACACACACACATATATATATATATATATACTATATATATTCATTACTACTACTACTAACCATGCGAAAAAGTTGATACATCAGTAGTAGTATTATGCCTCCCAATTTGAAGCAAAACGTATTATTTGTTAAGAATCGATTGCAAGAAAATCGCCATAAATTACTGACTTTCTTTCATATATATATATTGTATATACGTTATGTATATGCAACAACAACAACTGAAATTGCAATGAAACATGAATAAAAACGAACTTTGTAAACAAAAAAACAAAAGATAATGCGATTTACCATTATTATATATATATATTTGATTTTTTTTTTTTGCTCAATACACTTGCTCTATTCTATTATGTATAATGATCTCATCATCCGTGTTTATTTTCGCCTTGCGTAAAGATCTTTATAAATTCGAAAATCGAAGTAATTATTCAAAAAACCTACACAACTATATATACAACAACAAGAACAACAACAACAACACGGCGCGTGAAAGTAATCGACATCTATAAATAAATATAATAATAATGCAAACAAACAACATAACAAAAGAAAAGAAATGAGAGAAAATTAAAAGTAATATTAATGCATAGTCTATGTACATTTAAAATCTATAACAGAAACTATATTAAAAACAAAAAATATTACTATTAAAAACCTAGATTTATATTATTGAGGAGAAGCTAAGAAAGTAAAAGGCAAAAAACACAAAAAAAGAAAATAACAAAAAAAAAAACAGCACATTATGATCAACCGAGCAGACTCGGTACATTTAAGAATTGTTAGCGTATAAAATGTAATAATAATATATTTACACACAAAAAAAAAACAAAAAAAAATAAGTAAGAAACGGCGCAAAGTATAATTTTGTAAAATTTTTTGCAATTTAAGTTTAATAATTAAACAATTAATGCAATTGCCGCCAAGTTTTTTTTTTCCAATAATTATTGTTCTTTTGTTCATTTCTCGCTCAAGACCAATCACAGCAATACTTAGCAAGCATATATTCCTTAAACTAATAACAACATTCAATATCTTCTTTGTAAGAAAGTTTTTTTTGTTTTTGTTTTAATTATGTTTGTTTTTGGTTACACTTTCAAAGCACAAAGCATATACGCATAGAAAACACACACACACACAGAGAGATACGAATATACAACACACTCACACACACACACATACATAACTTAACGAAGCATACCCAAAATACATACTACATAACATCTATAAACATGATCCTACGAGTATATAGCAAGCTGCAACAACAACAAACAAAAACAATGAGCAAAATATAAAAGTTATATTAAACAAACGAAAATAAAAGAAGAAGAAGAATTAATAAGCATAAGCGTATAAAGTAAAGAGACAAAAAGAATAAAATACTGTTATTTTGTAATGTATAAAAATATTTTTAATAACTGTGAAAGCTAAATAAAATTAAAAAAACAACAATTGATGAAAACAAAGCAAGTTCATTTCGAAACTACAACAAAAACCTTTCCAGAAAATGCAAAAAAAAAAAAAAAACACAAAAAACGAAAAGAAAATAAAAAACAAAAATAACAAATAAAAACAAAATCTTTAATGAACCAATTTTTGTTGCTTTTGTGTGGCGCATTATTGCAAAATTGTTTAAACAATAATTATTATTTATTTAAATTTATTTTATTTTTTTTTGTTGTTTTTGTAAATATTCTATGTTTTTGGGTTGATGGCATCATATTGAGTGCAGAGCAGAGCAAGCGTAATAATATAAATCGATTTATAATTAGATTAAAACGTTGCGAGAAAGTCGTTTCGAGTTGTCGAAAGTCAGTAATTTATGTGTTCGTCGGCCAGCGGAATTGAATAGTATAGCTTTATATGTATTCTTAGCTCTAAGGAAACATCATTTATACACTTTACCAACATTCGACAAGGTTATAGTGTCATATATATATATATGTGTATATATATATATGTATATAGGAGCCTGTTCTGAACTCATCGCATCATAAGTTCTCTTTGACTTCTTTCAACTTCGCCACTTCTTAGACCACACGCAGCCACCACCAATCGATAACAACTCTATATAGAAAAAACAAACAACTTTCCTTACATACAACAAAAAAAGAAGAAGATAAAAAGAAAAAAAAAACACATACTCAAGTTACAACAGCAACATATTTTAATAACTTAACCTATAAACAATCAAATATCAATATATATACAAAACAAAAATCGAAATACAAAATACAGGATTAAATGGCGGCTATTATACAGGCGCACTGCATCATCGGGCACACAGCACCACACCGCATGATGGTCCACACAGTACAACAACAAATCTGGGCAGCAGCACCACCAGCTCTGCCCTCGTACAGCCACCGAACGCCGGCAGCAGCAACACTGTCGCAGCAGCTGCTGTCGCCATGGCCGCCGCTGCGGCAGCGGCTTCGGCACTACTGCCGTCACCGATAACGACAAACCCAGCCGCCGTGGTGCCAACGGTGCCACATTTGTCGCCGCAAATCGGTGGATTGCCGCTCGGAATTGTGAGTAGCCAATCGGTAGGTACTACTACTCAAGCACCACCACTCAGTGTTCAGTGTTCAGTGTTCTTCTTCTGTTTGTTCTTCTCTGTTCCAGTTCTGAGTTTGTGGCCGGCACACTCAACAAAAGCTATTCTATGTGTGTGTGTGTGTGTGCGTGCCTGTGTGCGTGTGCGTGTGTGTGTGTGTGTATATGTGTGTGGTCTAGCTTGTTACTTGTTGTTATTTCTTGTTGTTGTTGTTGTTATTGTTGTTATTGATATGTTGATGTTGTTATTATTATACTATATATATATATATTGGTCATTCATTACTTAGTTGTTGTTTGCTTAGGCTAGGGTTTTACTAACAAATATATATATATATATATATACATATATGCTATACTATACATACAATACATAGATGTGTGTGTTTGAATTATTCTAATCAGAAACTCACCAAACTAATCTTGCTTTTAGCACCTGAGTGCGCCCGACCCTAATAACCATCTGACATCGAGCATTAAATCTGAAGTGAAGGTCGAGTCAACGGAGACGCCGTAGGCTGCTGCATCAATGCTGGAGGCGTGGCACAACAAACAACAACAAAAAACGAAACAAAACTGGTGTGACAACGGGCAACGACATTGTGGAACCTACATGCAGACAGACAGGCAGGCAGACAAGCAGGCGAGGGAGTAACAGAAAGGGAGAGTTCTATATATAGAAGTCAGATCAAACTACTACCTACTACAACTACTATAATGGCAAACATAGTCGTCGTCGGGGACAATCGTGATCTTACCATATTCACCACCATCATCATCAATCTGTTTCTCTCCATCTGTAACTGTTATACATATATATATATATATATATATCTGTCCGGCTGTTGTATGCCAGATCCATGCGCACCTGCGCCCAGCCTTTGATTTGAATTTTTCCAAGTTTCTAAGTTATAATTCAAAAAAATACGATACATATTTGCATTACCAATCCCCCCTTTCCTTTCCCCCCCCAAAAAAAGAAAACAACAAACACACACACACACAACACGCCTCAAAATTAACTACGTATGTATTTAGAATATATAATTTGTAACTATTTAGAATTTTACAGTTACAATTTAAGACTTTTATTTGTATTGCAGCAAATTGTAAGAGAAGCAAATATGTTACCTACATATAAGAGCAAAAACAAAACAAACACAAAATGTTGGAAATTTTTAACTTAAAAAAAGAAAACAGAAACAAAACAAGATTTATGGCATACAAAAGCAACACACAAGAGAGACGTTTAGTGCTTAAGATACGTTTAAAGTACATAATAAAAAAAAAAATCAAACGCAGTGTATATGTATGTATATTACTATGTGTATGTATGTATTTTTCAGAGTTGGGATGTTTATCACTGATCTTAAGATGCCTAGGAATAGTTTTCCTTTCTATAGATAGATTTTTCGTATCAATCTTTGCATTTTGCAGCTGTTTTCCCAAACAAAAACCTTTTTTTTTAGTTATTCAAATTGAAAATACAATTTACAACAGTATGTAAACTTTTATTTAAATCATTTATACACAGATTTTTTATTTCATTATATATATATATATTTGTTGGGTGGTATACTATTTTAAATGCTACAGTTTCTAAATTAACACAAACTACTCAGCGTCGAAAACAAGTTTGCTCGTATTTGTAATACAAATATAAGTATTATTATTATTATTATTTTTTTGTTCTCTTTTCGATATAGATGAAATGTTTAGTTATCGTTAATAAAGTAGTTGTAGGTCGATATTTGTTTTTTTTGCTTAGTTCTTTTGTATTGTAAAATTCCTCAATATAATATGCAACATTTAACACATCATTCTTCTTACAATTTTGAAGGTCCATCACGATTTCACTTACGAGCTAATTTTCAGAGTTTGACTACGGAATGAACAACATTTACATTACATTACATGGATTGAGTCGAAGATAAAGTATTGTTGCTGCGGAAAACGAGACACATTTCCGATTAACATATTGTTTATACATATTTCGAAGTAATTTTTTTAGTGGAGCTTAACATTAAGCCTTAACCTGCCACGAAACCATGTACATGTGGGTCGAAAACAAAAAGTCTCTAATCTAATGCTTGTTTGTGGTTGATGTTGGAACAATCTAAACGAATTCCGTCTGCAAAACAATTGAATATAAAGTAATATATATATGTATATATATATTTATAATTGTAGTCGCATTCACAGCATCCCAAACCAAGTTGTACATAGAATGTACATTGTGCGTCTCTATTCGTTTTTTTTCTTCTTTTTTTTTGGGTTTTTAAAACCAGGAATATGTTTGAATGTCTTTTTTTTGTGGTTTTTTTCTTTCATATTTTGTTTTTGCACACATAGACTGTATATTTATGTGTAGCATATATAAACACGTTCTATCAAAAGCATCAAGTACTCGCAATACTTAGCATATGTGAACGCCCCACCTCGCTGGCGATATGGGCGCGAGGAGTACACGAAATGAACGAAGTTAAAGTCAACAAAAATATATAGAAAACATGGTCCACACTCAACTTAAAAGAAACGCGTCAGGCGCGGCCGCATAAAGCGAAAGACGCCATAGCAACACAGACCGATTAGGCCGTATTTGAACGTATTCGTGCACACTCGCTGTCCCAGGCTGGCCGGTGGTATCTCCAGTATGGCCGGTATCTTCTGCGGATCGACGTGTCCCCACATTTTGGCAATGCCATTGGCATGCCCAATACCCACTACGCCAACGACGCGTACGGGCCGCACCTGATGGGCACCGGGCGCTGCCTGTGGCAAGGCAGCCAACTGCAGTGAGTGGCACAAATACAGATCACGTTCGCGCACAAAGACATCGGAGAATTCGGGGAACTCGCCGGCCATTTCCTGCATGAGTTTCTCGAGCAGATCGCGTTGCTTACACTTCTCCACCTCCTCGATGCTAATGCTGTCCGTGAATGTGAGGCGCCACACCAGCTTCATTGTTTGCCACAAGGACAAAGCACGCAGCGCACGATAAAGTGTGATGCGTATGGGTCGATCGCCCAAATGTAGAATGCAGCCGGGCAGCTTCTTGATTTCTTCGAAAGCACGTCGAAATTCACCGCCGGGTGCCATGCCCAAATCCTTGGCAATTTGTGCGCTCATCTGTAGCAGCATTATAAAGAAGATGCCATTGATATAGCCATGTGTCTGAAGAATTCCACGTATCTGTTGAAGGCAACAAATCATTTCAATAAGATAGGATTTAATACTGCAAAGCTATGGAAGCTTACCTTGGGCACGTTAATATTCTTGGCCTCCTCCAACAGTGTCTCCTCGTCGAGCTTCAAGATGTGTACACGCGATGGACATAGCTCAACCATGACCACATCTGGACGGACATTGCGTATGACCTGTTGGACACAGGCGAAAGCGATAAGTTTGTCTTTCAATAATCTTTATGGTTCACTTGACTTACGTAAGAGACATCATCCTGGGACTCCTCGCTAAAGTGGGCCGTGCCCACAAGGTAAACCTTGCTGCCGAATGGCGTATTTAATAGCATGACAGTTGAGGGCAAATTCTGATCAAACTCCTCCAGGGAATCATAGATGACAATGTCGCGATACGTCTGCGGTTGATCGCTGCCCGTTGTTGCTGGCTCAGCGATCTGGAGTCGCCGTTCGCCGCAACCATCGGCGGCGGCCGATGCTTCAGCTATGGATATGTCCAACTTTTGTTTGCTCGACTGCAGCAGGGATTCGGCTTTGCGGCGTCGCTTATCGTTCGTATTGTGTGGCGATTTTTTGAGTATGCTTTTCACCTTTTCGACAGTCTCTTCGGGATCTTCGGTGGAGAGGTGTTCAATGAGTACCACCTCCTTCTCTAGATCCTGCTCCTTGATGGAATTATCGTTGATCTCAATAATTGACAGATTGGGATTATCGCTCTTGAATATTGTCTTGTTGGCCAGCTGACTCTTCGGATCGACTTCCTCCTGCGATGTGTTCGTATCGGTGCTCTCGGATTGTATTAACAGCATGCTGGCATTGATTGCCGCCGGATTAAGACCATTGCCATTCCTAATCCCAGTCTCATTGCCGTTGAGTGCACCAAATTCGTGTGTGTAATTTGTGTGTCCTGAGCTTTGATTATATTCCCCATTGAGGCTTTCTGTGAACACAACGAACGAGATCATTATCAAAAATATATAAACACAAAAACGTTAAGAAATAATTTAAAGATTGTCTATCTGCTGCTCATATAAGGCTTCCAGTTCTTCCACATATGTGTCCACATGCTCCTTGCCATGCCAGTTATTATTTATGACCTGCTTTAGCAACTCAAAGCATCTGCGCTTAACCATCAATGAGGTTGAGTTTTGCTTCTGTTCCATTGCGTCTTCTCGAGCTTTGTATTTGGCCACAACCTTTGAGCGCCATTTGGGCAACTTTCTATCAATCACGACCTTGACCTCGCCATCAAATGCCTCGCAAGCTTTGGCGCTCAATTTACAGATCTTATCAGCTAGTTCAGCATCGTAATGCTCGCAGTGCTCCATGAACGTGGCATCGTCTGCAAACGGCTTGAAGACTTCAGCTAGCAACTGCTTCGGAAATGTGGACATTGTTTGGCTGTTGAGCGCCTCCTGGGCCGCATTCAAGAATTGCGCTTTAATGTTTTGGGTGAAGCACGTTCTTTGCTGCACTTTATGGTGATTCTGATGCTTCACATGCTCCTCTTCCGTATAGGCAATTTCATTTTGTAGCGCCGACAATTCAAGTTTCAGATGTTCTAACTCGCGCCGAAGATTTGTCTGCTCCCGGCGTAGCTCATTATTTTCCAGCTCAGCTAATGCCGCGTTATCAGCTGTGTCCTGATTGGGGCCACTGCTTGGCGAACTGTCTGTATCAGCTTGAGTTGTATTTGTGTGGCGGCAGCTCATGTTTAAATGAACTAAAATAACTAAACTCAGGCGAGCGAACAAAGTTCCAAAGCCGACTCGATCGAAGACGAGTGTTGGAAAATACTCATATAACTCTTATACGTCTTATACTCACCATTGCACGATTTGTAGCTTGTCGTGGACAGCGGTTGATCGGGTGCGCTGTCATAGAAGGTGCTATCGCCTATGTAGGATTTGCTTTTCCGATCCGATGTATCCATTGTCGAGTCAGTTGATGTTGATGCTGATAAATCCATATTTTGCACAGTTCGGTGGTTGTGAGTGTATGTGTATACAGTTTTATATTTGTATGTGTGTGTGTGTGTAGGAGCCAAGTGTGCTTAATTGTGTGCACAGCTGATGGCTTTGGAAGAATTGGTTACGGGTTGAAATTCGGTTTCAGTTTTATTTCGGTTTTCATCCACGTATGTATATGTCTGTGAGAGTGTGTGTGTGTGTGTCCGCTTGTTTGTTTGTATACAGATGTAGATATTTATTGGAGTCTCCGTTGGCCTGACATCAGTTTGTTGTGAGTACCGTAGTCGGAGAATAACTGTATGATAAGTAAATAAGAATATAATGAATGAGAGAATGAGAGATTAGCGAATAGCCGCCAATAGATAATTTCAGTATATGTACCTCCTATCACAAACTTAAAATTTAAAAAAAATACTGCTTACGTGTACGACATGCTGATGATTTTTAATACATAGCCTAGTAATATATATAAAATCATAGAAATTCTAAATATTACCATTTACATTTTTTGTTCATTCAAAAGTATTTTATTTAAACTATGGACATTATTTATTTAAGCAATTAAGCTGTGTTTACCTAAGCTTGAAAAAGTTTCTAAACAGCTTAGTACATTTTCGATTCAGTCAGCCTAGCTATGGCAATGGTCTTGGTACGTTCTGGTCTTAACCATTGGTGTAGGTCACGCCACTAATGACAAACCGTACAATATTGTACTATCAAGCTGTACTAGATGCGTAGTCATGCGCTAGTCAGCAGAACTGCAGGGTAGTTAATGTGTACTCACATACAAAACAAATACTAACATACATACATATGTATGTTTGCTTGATTGTTCCTAGTGCATGAACATACCTGAATATATCTTAAATTGACGTTGCTGCTCTCACACACATTTAATTGACATTTAATTTGAGCATCTGTGGGTATAATGCATTTGCATTTGCATTTACGAATGTGTTTAACGAAAAACCCAAAAAACTAAAGAATGAAATTGTGATTGTGGCAAACTGAGCTAGGGCCTGTGTGACCGCGGATAGGTTGTTCGAAATATACCAAACATATTTTTACGTTCACCAAAATACTATAAATACTTTCTGTTTGATACTACTCGGTTTCGGTTTTGGTACCCTACAGATACTTGTGTGTCCCCGAGATATAGATGGATACACAACAATTTTTTTGCAGATTGTTGAACAATTTTAAGGGCTTCAAATATAAACATTCCTACACTACGGGTTTGAATTAAGAATATACCAAAACGTATGTGGGATGGTCACCTTAGAGTGCGTTCTCTGCTTCTTACTTGCCTTGAGTGTCAATAACGAAAGCAGGTTGTACACACTGTTGCTTATGCACGAAGAGTTTGGCATGCATGATATAGTGGTTTGATGTACTAAGAAAATATTTCACTTTAACGCAATATGACAACACTGTACATAAACAGCTGTTTTTGTTAACGCGCTTGGTTATTGTTATTGAAAAACTTCTAATTAAAGAAAAGCACGTTTTAATCATGGCAGACGATGCAGAAGCACCAACCAAGGTAAAGATAATCGAATATACTTTATTATGCTATTTCAAAAATATTTCTCTCTTATTTACACGCAGAGCTTTGTGATATTTGGTCGCGATGTTTCCCAGATTCCATGCTTTCGTAACAGTTTTCTTTACGGCATCAGCGGCGGAATCGGCGTCGGTGTTTTGACGTTCCTGGGCACCTCCCGCCCACATCTGTCGACACATGTTGGTTTTGGTTCATTTTTCTGCGGCACAATAGTATTTTGGATGGCCTGCAGGTAAGTTCAATTTTTGTTCAAAATGCCGCTCAAAACATATGCCATTTTTGTTCTTGTAAATGTACAGGTATCAATGGTCATCGCGACGTTTTGAGCAACAACAATTGCAGGAGGCAATGCGTCGTCAAGCGATGTATGAAGGCACAAAAGTTGAGCGCGAGTTGGAATTAAAGTCAGCGTAGCACTGGTCAAAGATCTAGATAAATTCATTGGCCAAGCGATACAGATAAGGAGAATTGGATAAATAATCAGCATAGTATAAAAGTATTTGTTTATATTAATGTTTAAGATATGCGAAATGTACTTGACATACTAACTTTTAGTACATAAGCACAATATTATGAACTGCAATTGCTTGCAATATATACTATATAAAATGTACACGTGTTTATATCTCACATTAGCGATAAGCAAAAGATGTGCATTGAATGGTTCGATAACCTATAACCTCATACAATGTAAATAAACTTGTTTACATTTTAGAAAAATATCACATGAACTAATATTAATGATTTCTTTGTGCAACAATATTGTAATCTTCTTTACTTTGCCACCTTTTTAACTTATCTTTCCTTTAGCTAATTACTTTCAAATGAGAGCTATCTGTGACTACCTGATAAGCATGTGTATGTTTCCCACTCTCTCAGTCTTTATGCTGGGCTATATAATTTGAAAACGTTCGATCCTGATTAGTGGCGTCGTTCAAGACTCTAATCTCAAATATTGCCGCGCCTCAAAGTCAGAACGATTTCGTTACTTGCTCGAGCCGGTCGCGTTTTTTTTTTCGAGAGCGGCAAACACCAAACAAACAAACTGCTTTTGATCAAGTGATAACATTCGTACACATATTGATACATACAGATTTGAAAATAGCAAGTGCATTGTTTGAAAAACATATTTACTATGTCAAAGTCTACAGCAACAACGTCGGTTCTTGTGTTTTTTGTTAATGGCAAAAAGGTAAAGTGGTTAATTATTAAAGCCTGTTTTCAATATGCAAATCGAATAGAAAAAAACAAAAATATTTTAACTATTTTAATATTAGCATAACTTGTTATTGCCAGTTAAGCTTTAATCAACGATGCTTCCCATTCAATTAAGTCGAATGCCACATGATTGAGAATTGATTGCTGATTGATAACAATTGACCTTGAGTATTGGGTCATAACGGCAGAGCATTTGAAGCTTTGTGTAAATTTAGATAAGATGAGTCTCTAAAACGCGCACTTACGCATCTAATTGCTCCAGCAGCCTTTTTTCGGGCAGTTTATTATATTTGAGATTACTTATCGTCAGTTGTTATACTGATAAAAAGAATAAAAATAAAACCAACCGAGCAGTTTTTCACAATCCTTTACTGCATCTGCATTCAATTGCTTTATCTGTTTACATTTAGTGACGTCGTAAATATATTTTACTTCCACTAAACAAATGTATATGTATGTATGTATGTATGTAACAATTATTACAGCTATTTCTATTCGCATACTTAAACAGAATTGGCAATCAACTGGGTTGAGTTGTTTTTCGTGTGACAAGCCTCATAATAACAGATAGCCCGCTAACAATGGCGAGGGTTGGCAAACAGGTTTAACCTGAAACACTTTTGACCCAATTTGCATGCAATTTGAAATCTGCACAATATAAAAACATAATATATACATGTGTTTTTTATTTTTAAAAAGTAACTGTAAATGTGTAATTCACAATGAAAACAAACCAAAAAAAAGTGTGTAAACACTTATTTGACAGTTGATTTTAGTGCCTTTGTTAGTATTTTTAATTGTTCTTTGTTAATATTAATTATTTTCAAGGTTTTGTTTAATAGGTTTAGGAGATAATTGATTGAATTGTTTATACAAATTTAAAAAAAAAATTAATAACAACAACCAGTGTGACCCAAAGCTCTAAAGCACAATATGTTAACTGAGTTAAGTAATTGAATTGTTTATAAAAATTAAAAAAAAAAATTATAAACAAAAATCAGTGTATCCCTTCTAGCTCTAAAGTGAAAAAAAAATTTTCACAATGTGTAAAGTAAAGTGATTTAAAATTTTCACAATGTGTAAACACTTTCTTGACAAAGTGTATATTATAATGCAATTAAAAACAACAACCAGTGTGTCCCTTCTAGCTCTAAAGTGAAAAAATAAAAATATTTCACTATGTGTAAACACTTTTTTGACAAAGTGTATATTATAATGCAATTAAAAACAACAACCAGTGTATCCCTTATAGCTGTAAAGTGATTTAAAATTTTCACAATGTGTAAACACTTTCTTGAGAAAGTGTATATTATAATGCAATTAAAAACAACAACCAGTGTATCCCTTCTAGCTCTAAAGTGAAAAAATCAAAAATTTTCACATGTGTAAACACTTTCTTGACAAACTGTATATTATAATGCAATTAAAAACAACAACCAGTGTATCCCTTCTAGCTCTAAAGTGAAAAAATCAAAAATTTTCACAGTGTGTAAACACTTTCTTGACAAACTGTATATTATAATGCAAGTGTTCACCAAAAAATTCTTAATGTTGCAAAGTTTTTATTGTTTTTTACACGATTTAAACATTTTGAACCTTTTTTTTTGACAGGTTACCGACTTGAATCCTGATCCCGAATGCACACTGCTCACGTATCTGCGTGAAAAGCTGCGATTATGTGGCACGAAGCTCGGCTGCGGCGAGGGAGGATGTGGAGCGTGCACCGTGATGATCTCCCGCCTGGATCGGCGGAGCAACCAGATTAAGCACTTGGCTGTCAATGCCTGCTTGACGCCTGTGTGTGCGATGCACGGCTGTGCAGTGATCACGGTGGAAGGCATTGGTAGCACCCGGACACGCTTGCATCCGGCTCAGGAGCGTTTGGCCAAGGCACATGGCTCGCAGTGTGGCTTCTGTACGCCGGGCATTGTGATGTCCATGTATGCACTGCTGCGTAATGCGTCACAGCCATCCATGCGGGACTTGGAGGTGGCATTCCAGGGCAATCTGTGCCGCTGCACCGGCTATCGGCCGATCCTCGAGGGCTACAAGACGTTCACCAAGGAGTTCGCTTGCGGCATGGGCGACCAGTGTTGTCGGGTCAATGGCAAGGGCTGTGGCGATGGCGATGGCGCTGAGTCCCAAACTGATGATACGCTCTTTGAGCGCAGCGAATTCCAACCCTTTGATGCCAGCCAGGAGCCAATCTTTCCACCCGAACTGCAGCTGAACGCAGCGTACGATGAGCAGAGCCTAATCTTTCGCTCGGATCGCGTGGCTTGGCATCGGCCAACGAGTCTGGAGCAGCTGCTGCAGCTGAAAGCCGATCATCCGGCCGCCAAGCTCATTGTGGGCAACACCGAGGTGGGCGTGGAGGTCAAATTCAAGCACTTCCTGTACCCGGTCCTCATCAATCCCATCAAAGTGCCCGAGCTGCTGGAGGTGCACGAGTCGGAGGAGAGCATTTACTTTGGTGCGGCCGTTAGCTTGATGGACATCGATGCCCATCTGCGCAAGCGGATCGAGGAGCTGCCCGAGACACAGACGCGCTTCTTCCAGTGTGCCGTCGACATGCTGCACTACTTTGCCGGCAAGCAGATCCGCAATGTCGCCTGCCTCGGTGGCAATATAATGACCGGCAGCCCAATCTCCGATATGAATCCGGTGCTGACAGCGGCCGGTGCTCGCCTGGAGGTGGCCAGTCTCACCCAGGGCAGACGTACGGTTAATATGGGCGATGGCTTCTTCACCGGCTATCGGCGCAATGTCATCCTGCCGCATGAGGTGCTCCTTGGCATACACTTCCCGAAGACGACGCCGGATGAGCATGTGGTGGCCTTTAAGCAGGCACGTCGCCGCGACGATGACATTGCCATTGTGAATGCCGCTGTGAATGTCCGCTTTGAGCCCGGCACCAATGTGGTGCAGTGCATCCACATGGCATTTGGTGGCATGGCACCCACCACGGTATTGGCACCACGCACCTCCGAGGCCATGCAAGGACGCGCTTGGAATCAGGAGCTGGTCGAGCGTGTCTCGGAGCTACTGTGCGTCGAGTTGCCCCTGGCGGCCTCTGCACCCGGCGGCATGATTGCCTATCGACGCGCCCTGGTCGTCAGCTTGTTCTTCAAATCCTACCTGGCCATCAGCCGGAAGCTCTGCGATGCCGGCATCATGCCACCAGATGCAGTGCCCGCCGAGGAGCTAAGTGGCGCCGATACCTTCCACACGCCCGCCCTGCGCAGCGCCCAGCTCTTCGAGCGTGTGTCCACGGATCAGCCCACCCACGATCCCATTGGCAAGCCAAAGGTTCATGCCGCGGCCCTCAAACAGGCCACTGGCGAAGCTATGTACACGGATGACATTCCACGCATGGACGGTGAACTGTATCTGGGCCTTGTGCTAAGCACCAAGGCACGTGCCAAGATCACCAAGCTGGATGCTACCGAAGCACTGGCCCTGGACGGCGTGCATGCCTTCTTCAGTGCCAAGGATCTCAGTGAGCACGAGAACGAGGTGGGACCAGTGTTCCATGACGAGCACGTCTTCGCCGCCGGCGAGGTACACTGCCATGGCCAGATCATTGGCGCCATTGCCGCCGACAATCAAACGCTGGCCCAACGTGCCGCACGCCAGGTGCGCGTGGAGTACGAGGAAGTGCAGCCGGTGATAGTCACCATCGAGCAGGCCATTGAGCATCAATCCTATTTTCCCGGCTACCCGCGCTATCTGACCAAGGGCGATGTGGAGCAGGCCTTTGCCGACGCCGATCACATCCATGCGGGCAGCTGCCGCATGGGCGGCCAGGAGCATTTCTATCTGGAGACGCATGCCGCAGTGTGTGTGCCCCGGGACAGCGACGAGCTGGAGCTCTTCTGCTCCACCCAACATCCGAGTGAGGTGCAGAAACTGGTCGCCCATGTGGTCAATCTGCCTGCCCATCGGGTCGTCTGTCGCGCCAAGCGTCTGGGCGGCGGCTTCGGTGGCAAGGAGTCGCGTGGCATGTCCGTCGCTCTGCCCGTTGCCTTGGCCGCCTATCGCTTGCAACGACCCGTTCGCTGCATGCTGGATCGGGATGAGGATATGCTGATAACGGGCACACGGCATCCCTTCCTCTTCAAGTACAAGGTCGCCTTCACCAGGGATGGCCTCATCACGGCCTGCGACATCGAGTGCTACAACAATGCCGGCTGGTCCATGGATCTATCGTTTTCGGTAAGCTTCAATTCCAGTAAAGGGTGTTCTTTTTAGAGGTATAGAACTTGAAGTTGGCAACACTTTTTATACCCTCGACCCATTGAAAATGGGTAAAAAGGTATAATGGTTTTGTGCAAAAGTATGTAACAGGCAGAAGGAAGCATCTCCGACCCCATAAGGTATATATATTCTTGATCAGCATCAACAGTGGAGTCGATATAGCCACGATCTCAGAAACTATAAGAGCTAGAGACGCCAAATTTGGTACATAAGCTCGCCTAATCTCTAGGCAGTACAAGTTTGTTTCAAATTTTCGATAACTCTTCCCGTTTCCGATATACACATGTCATCGATAACAACAAAATCTTGAATTTGGAAAACTTTGAAACGCAGTTTGAAACATTAGAGGAAATAATGATAATCTGTGAAAATTTTATTGAAATCGGTTACGAAACACTGGAGATATGGAGAATTGAAGTTAAGTCTAGTATGCATTATACGCGTATACATACATACACTCACACATACTTGCAAGCACTGACTGTATGCGTAAAGTATAAGGTTCAGGGTATCGTCTTTCAAAATTTCGATAACTCTTCCCGTTTCCGATATACACATGTGATCGATAACAACAAAATCTCGAATTTGGAAAACTTTTTGATGCAGCTTGAAACATTAATCCCTAGGCAGTACAAGTTTGTTTCAAATTTTCGATAACTTTTCCCGTTTCCGATATACACATGTGATCGATAACAACAAAATCTTGAATTTGGAAATCTTTTTGATGCAGTTTGAAAGATTAGACTAAATAATGACAAACTGTGAACATTTTATTGAAATCGGTTGAGAAACACTGGAGATATGGAGCATTGAAGTTAAGAAAGTATACACTATAGGCTATACATCACACAGTCACACATACGTGCAAGCAGTGACTCCACCCGTTAAGTATAGGGTTCAGGGTTTGTCTTTCGTATAAAGTAAGTTTCATATCAATACAAAAAATCATCTTTCAAAGTTCTATACCTCTAAAAAAAAACACCCTTTATTATAGAGATCGAGCCACGACTAAAACGCCTTTCCTTTTGCAAATCGGTTCAGTTTTGACAAAGTTATAGGTTCGGAAAGTTTTGACAAAGTTATAGGTTCGGAACGTTTTAAAATAACTTTCGAAAAAAAAACATATCCAACTATGAATGCAGTAATAAAGTAAAATAAAACACCCTTTATTATAGAGATCGAGCCACGACTAAACGCCTTTCCTTTTGCAAATCGGTTCAGTTTTGACAAAGTTATAGGTTCGGAAAGTTTTGACAAAGATATAGGTTCGGAAAGTTTTAACATTGTTATAGGTTCGGAAAGTTTTGACATAGTTATAGGTTCGGAAAGTTTTGACAAAGATATAGGTTCGGAACGTTTTAACATGAATTTCGAAAAAAAAAAACATTTCTAACTATGAATGCGGTTTAATTATTGAGATCGATCCACGACTATAAAGCCTTTCCTTTTGCAAATCGGTTCTGTTTTAACAAAGTTATAGGTTCGGAAAGTTTTGACAAAGTTATAGGTTCGGAAAGTTTTAAAATAACTTTCGAAAAAAAAAACATATCCAACTATGAATGCAGTAATAAAGTAAAAAGAAACACCCTTTAGTATAGGGATCAAGCCACGACTAAAAAGCCTTTCCTTTTGCAAATCGGTTCAGTTTTAACAAAGTTATAGGTTCGGAAAGTTTTGACAAAGATATAGGTTCGGAAAGTTTTGACAAAGTTATAGGTTCGGAAAGTTTTAACATAGTTATAGGTTCGGAACGTTTTGACAAAGATATAGGTTCGGAAAGTTTTGACAAAGTTATAGGTTCGGAAAGTTTTGACAAAGTTATAGGTTCGGAAAGTTTTGACAAAGATATAGGTTCGGAACGTTTTGAAATAACTTTCGAAAAAAAAAACATATCCAACTATGAATGCAGTAATAAAGTAAAAAGAAACACCCTTTAGTATCCCATGTCAAAGCCTAACTGTTCCTTGTGTTGCAGGTCCTGGAGCGTGCCATGTATCACTTTGAGAACTGCTATCGCATCCCAACGGTCCGTGTGGCCGGTTGGGTGTGCAAAACCAATCTGCCCTCGAACACAGCCTTTCGGGGATTCGGTGGTCCGCAGGGTATGTTTGCGGGCGAGCACATCGTACGGGCTGTGGCCCATGTGGTGGGCCGGGATGTGCTGGATGTGATGCAGCTGAACTTTTATAAGACCGGCGACTACACACACTACAATCAGCAGCTGGAACGTTTTCCCATCGAACGTTGCTTTGCGGATTGCCTGAAGCAGTCGCGCTACCACGAGAAGCGCGCCGAGATTGGACGCTTCAATCGGGAACATCGCTGGCGGAAGCGTGGCATTGCGTTGGTGCCCACCAAATTTGGCATAGCTTTCGGTGTGATGCATCTGAACCAGAGTGGTGCCCTGATCAACATCTATGGCGATGGATCGGTGCTGTTGTCGCATGGTGGCGTTGAAATTGGACAGGGATTGAACACCAAGATGATACAGTGTGCCGCACGTGCTTTGGACATACCCATCGAGCTGATACACATCTCGGAGACGTCCACGGACAAGGTGCCCAATACGTCGGCAACGGCGGCCAGCGTGGGTTCGGATCTTAATGGCATGGCTGTGCTGGATGCCTGCCAGAAGCTGAACAAACGTCTGGCACCCATTAAGGAGGCTTTGCCCAGCGGCAGCTGGCAGGAGTGGATCACTAAGGCGTATTTTGATCGTGTGGGCTTGTCCGCAACGGGTTTCTATGCCACGCCTGATATTGGCTATCATCCGGAAACGAATCCCAATGCACGCACCTATAGCTACTATACCAATGGTGTGGGCGTTTCGGTGGTGGAGATCGATTGCCTCACGGGCGATCATCAGGTGCTCAGCACTGATATTGTCATGGACATTGGCTCCAGCATCAATCCGGCCATTGATATTGGCCAGATCGAAGGCGCCTTCATGCAGGGCTATGGTCTGTTCACGCTCGAGGAGCTCATGTACTCGCCCCAGGGCATGCTCTTCTCCCGCGGTCCGGGCATGTATAAGTTGCCCGGCTTTGCCGATATACCCGGCGAATTCAATGTCAGTCTCCTCACCGGCTCACCCAATCCACGTGCCGTTTATTCCTCAAAGGTAAATATGCTCCTTCCCCCAAAACAATCCTTGACTCATTGGTCTCCTTGTCTTAGGCTGTTGGTGAACCTCCACTGTTCATCGGTTCCTCAGCATATTTTGCCATCAAGGAAGCCATTGCAGCCGCTCGCTTGGATCAGAACTTGAGCTCCGACTTTAATCTGGAGGCGCCAGCCACCTCCGCGCGCATACGTATGGCCTGCCAGGATAAATTCACACAGCTGGTTCGTAGCTCTCCTCCTCACAATATATATATATCATATTAACTTGTGTATCACTTTTTAGCTCCAGATGCCCGAGGCGGACACTTATACGCCCTGGAATATAGTACCCTAGAGACAATGCCAAAATGTGTTTCTTGTATCAAAATACTTAAGTGTAATAGTTATAAATAAATTCAGATCAGATCGATCAGTTAGTACATCTAATGCTGCTTGAACACAATCTTCTCGAGCCAATCCAGGTAGTTGAAGAGCTTTGTGTAGACGCCCGGCGCATTGGGCGCCGCACAGAACTTGCCAAAGGACGTAATGCCCACGACAAAGGCGACACAATTGTTTTCGGGCAGCACTGCATGGAGCGGACCGCCTGAGTCACCCTGGCAGGTGTCCTTGCCGCCGGGCAGAAAGCCGGCACAGAACTGTGAATCGATAATGCCATTGGGCAGACGACGTTCCTTGCGATAGATTTGCTTGCAACGCTGCTGCTTGATCAGATCGAGCTCAACTTGTCGCAATTGATTGGACTTGGCGCCCAAGAACTCAGTGCGTCCCCAGCCGGTGGCCACAACGGATTTGATATGCAGTTCGGGTATTTGCCATAAGCAGGCGGGACGCACACGATCCGACAGCTGGGCACGCTTGGTCAGCTTCAGCAGCGCTATATCATGATAGTAGGAGGACGAACGATACTTCGGATGCAGTATAATGATCAGAATTTTAATATCCTGCTGCCAGGCACTGGTGACGTTCAACTCCTGTGCACCCAAGCGCACCATGTCGGGCGGTTTACTATAAAGAAAGGATTTCCTGATGATTTGATACTTGCTGGGAAGTGTAACTTACCTACCCGATGTGGCACAATGTGCGGCTGTAAGCACATAAAGCTCACTCACCAGAGTGCCACCGCAGCCCCATTTGATGTTACCCTCAGACTGGGTCCAACCCAGCGCTGTCATGTGTGGAAAGAGCGTGTGCCGTGTGGGCGTGCCACCCACAATCAGTGGCACACTGGGCACACACTGTTTGCCCGAAAAGCTGCGTCCAGTATCGCCCAAACGCAATCCTCGCGTAGCACTATTGTACTCCTGGCATTCTAAGGAGCATGACAGAAATAAATGAGTTCTTGCTGCTGTTCTCTACCTACTTGTGGCACTGATGCGCTGCGCCTGGACATGCTTGTCAGCCAGTGGACAACAGATGACAGGCACATTGTTGCGATGCGTGCAAATGTCGATGCGCGTTCCATGCACACGATATTCGCGTATGACATGCAGACACTGGTACGCCAGAATGCAGTAGCCTGGGCGTCCATCAAAGCTGCGCCGGCAGAAGGCGCCCTCGTGCAGCGACTGTATGGCTGCTCCAGTTCGCATTTCATCATTGTCAAATTTTACATAGCTCTCTTCCGATTCGCTATTCTCAAGCTTAGCCGCTTCTCCTTCTGCAGATGGCTCCTGTGGCCAGGCAAGCGTATACTTTGTGCTCTGGTAATTAACAATTTCAAATGCATCGAGCGTTGCTACAGAAAAAACCAAGCTGATTAGCGAAAACATAAACAGTTTGGTGAGTAAACTCTATTCACCATTGAGTGCTTGTATGTGTAGCAGAAAACACATCCATTGCAGGCTAATAATTGTTGACCAAATGAGCATAACTGCATTTGTCTATGCACTTGTTTTGTTTTTCGCGCATTTGTATTTCGCGAGTTTAAATATTATTATTCGCGAACAGCTGTGGCTGCAAAAGCTTAGCAATCGATAAATCCTCCACACGACTCAAACCCAACTCTAACTCCAATTGCATAGCTACGTAAATAGGGTTGCCAGACAGCCCAGCTATTAAATCGATAAATCCTTCATACGACAGCTCGACTCAAACGCAACTCTAACTCAAATTGAATAGCTACGTAATAGGGTTGCCAGACAGCCCAGCTATTAAATCGATAAATCCTCTATACGAAAGCTCGTCTCAAGCGCAACTCTAACTCCAATTGAATAGGTTGAGCAGCGTAAAAAGGGCTGCCAGATAACCCAACTATTAAATCGATTCATATTCAATACGAAAGCTCGACTCAAGCGCAACTCTAACTCCCATTGGATAGGTTGAGCTGCGTAATAGGGTTGCCAGGTAGCCTAACGACTAAATCGATACATCTTCAATACGAAAGCTCGACTTAAGCGAAACTCTAACTCCATTTGGATATATGGTTGCGTAAATAGGGTTGCCACTTAGCCTAGCTATTAAATCGATACATATTAAATACGAAAGCGCGACTCGAACCCCAATTGGATAGGTTGAGCTGCGTAAATAGGGTTGCCAGACAGCCCAGCTATTAAATTGATAAATCTACAACACGAAAGCTCGACTCAAATTGGATAGATGGGGTTGCCAGGCAGCCCAGCTATTAAATCGATGGCATAGCTCTGATTATCGACTTTTTAAATTTTGTAAATGGGCGTCAAGAGTAAAAAGAAACGAAATAGCAAAGATTCGACGTCCAGCAACGCTGGCAGCGGTGAAGGTGATGATAAGAAAAAGAAAGATGGTGTCGGTGGCAGCAAGAAGAAGGCAGGTGTTGGCAAATCCATTGGCTGTGATATATTCAATGATGCCGCCATGGATAATGCCTACTATGTGTGTCACAATGTGCAGGTTAGTTTAAATGATTTGCTTTGCTTCTTTTGTTGACATTGTTTGACAATTGCAGGATGTGCTAAAATCTCGTGGATTTCCTTGGCCCGATGGGCAAAAGAAGAAGAAGAAGGGCAAGCGTTGAGAATATTCAATACAATATATATGTTCATGTGAATTTCAAATATGGTTTCATATAAAGTTAATTGATTATTGAAAAGTAATATTTACACATGTTTTATTCACAAATATGGCACAATGCAAGATATATAAGGGTATTATGATTTAACCGGTGTTTCTATTTATATATATACTATATCAAAACAAATCAAGTCATCATTTTCAGACCAAATACAATTTCTCAAAGCTCAACGGCAAACGTCAGCAACAAATACTTTCTAGAACAAACGTCAGAATCTCCAAAAAAAAAACACACAGAATCAAATCAAAATTGTCGGCGTGTGAAAAACAAAAACAAAATTGAAAAAATAAAATAAAATACACTCGTTTTGTAGAGAATTGCCAAAAAGTTCGCATAAAAATCAGAACGTCGGCCCGCCGCACGATTTAGTTAGTCGTCGACGGCAGAAGCCAACGCATTCGAACGGAATAGTTTAGTTATAAAGTCTATAAAGATGGTGAAGATACCGGCAATTGGCATCGATCTGGGCACAACCTTCTCCTGCGTGGGTGTCTGGCAAAACAATAAAGTCGAAATCATTGCCAATGATCAGGGCAATCGTACAACTCCCTCCTACGTGGCCTTCAACGACACGGAGCGTCTTATTGGCGATGCGGCCAAGAATCAGGTAAGTCCAGTTGCACTTGACATCAAGTACTAACCAAATATGAGCATAAAACAATTCATAAAACATTGTCCGAGTTGCTGCTGCAGTTATGTGACTGCATCAATGAATCATTTAATTGGGCCACATTTAAAAATATCATTATGTGTACATATGTTCTTGTTATACCCTGAACCCATTGAAAATGGGTAAAAAGGGTATAATGGTTTTGTGCATAAGTATGTAACAGGCAGAAGGAAGCATCTCCGACCCCATAAGGTATATATATTCTTGATCAGCATCAACAGCCGAGTCAATATAGTTTCGATAACTTTCCCGGTTTCCGATATACACATGTTATCGATAACAACAAAATCTCGAATTTGGAAAACTAAAAAGGGTATAATGGTTTTGTGCATAAGTATGTAACAGGCAGAAGGAAGCATCTCCGACCCCATAAGGTATATATATTCTTGATCAGCATCAACAGCCGAGTCGATATAGCCACGATCTCAGAGACTATAAGAGCTAGAGACTCCAGATTTGGTACATAAGCTCGCCTAATCCCTAGGCAGTACAAGTTTGTTTTAAATTTTCGATAACTCTGTCCGTTTCCGATATACACATGTGATCGATAACAACAAAATCTTGAATTTGGAAAACTTTTTGATGCAGTTTCAAAGATTAGACTAAATAATGACAATCTGTGAAAATTTTATTAAAACCGGTTGAGAAACACTGGAGATATGGAGTATTGAAGTTAAGAAAGTACACGTATACACACATACTTGCAAGCACTGACTGTATGCGTAAAGTACAGGGTTCAGGGTATCGTCTAGTCGGGATTTCTCGACTAGAGCCTATTACTGAAATATTTATAAATATGTTTTCATCTGAGTTCATCTGCAAAAACAATGAAATTGATCTCTTTTAAGGAATAAATTATATGTATTCATTATATATATATATATATCCAAAATATTCATATTCATAAGCAGTTGGAATTTATGGGAACAACCCCAACAGTTGGCCATTTAAAAATAGCAATTATGATGACTCAATTTTGTTCTTCTCTATATTTACGATAAGGTGGCGATGAATGCCAAAAATACGGTATTCGATGCCAAGCGTTTGATTGGCCGCAAATTCGACGATCAAAAGATACAGGATGATATAAAGCACTGGCCCTTCAAGGTCGTTAGCGATGGCGGCAAGCCCAAGATCGAGGTCGAGTTCAAGGGTGAACGCAAGCGTTTCGCACCCGAGGAGGTCAGCTCGATGGTGTTGACCAAGATGCGTGAGATTGCCGAGACCTATCTGGGTGGCAAGGTCAAGGATGCGGTGATAACCGTGCCAGCCTATTTCAATGACTCACAGCGTCAGGCGACCAAAGATGCCGGCTCCATTGCCGGACTGAATGTGCTCCGGATCATCAATGAGCCAACTGCGGCCGCCTTGGCCTATGGCCTGGACAAGAATCTGAAGGGTGAGCGCAATGTGTTGATATTTGATTTGGGTGGCGGCACCTTTGATGTCTCCATACTGAGCATCGATGAGGGCTCACTGTTCGAGGTCAAGGCAACAGCTGGAGACACCCATCTGGGCGGCGAGGATTTCGACAATCGTCTGGTCAATCACTTTGTGGAGGAATTCAAGCGCAAGCACAAGACCGATCTTGGCAAGAACGTGCGAGCTTTGCGTCGACTGCGTACCGCTTGTGAGCGCGCCAAGCGGACCTTGTCGTCCAGCACGGAGGCATCCTTGGAGATTGATGCCCTGCACGAGGGCATTGATTTCTATTCGAAGATCTCACGGGCCCGCTTCGAGGAGATGAACATGGATCTGTTCCGTTCGACGCTGGAGCCGGTGGAGCGTGCCCTGAACGATGCCAAAATGGACAAGAAGGCCATACACGATGTGGTCCTGGTCGGTGGCTCCACTCGCATACCGAAGATCCAGCGCCTGCTGCAGGACTTCTTTGGCGGCAAGCAGCTTAATTTGTCTATCAATCCGGACGAGGCAGTCGCCTATGGTGCTGCTGTGCAGGCAGCCATTTTGACCGGCGTGGGCAGTTCACAGATTAAGGATCTGCTGTTGGTGGATGTCACCCCACTCTCGTTGGGCATTGAGACGGCCGGTGGTGTGATGACCAAGCTGGTCGAGCGCAATTCTCGCATACCCAACAAGCAGCAGCAGACCTTCACCACGTACAGTGATAACCAGAATGCGGTCACCATACAGGTGTACGAGGGTGAACGGGCCATGACCAAGGATAACAATCTGCTGGGCACCTTCAACCTAACGGGTATACCGCCAGCGCCGCGTGGTGTGCCCAAAATCGAGGTGGCCTTCGATTTGAATGCCGATGGCATATTGCATGTGTCGGCCAAGGATAACAGCACGGGCAAATCGGAGAAGATCACCATCACCAATGATAAGGGACGACTCTCCAAAGCGGAGATTGATCGCATGCTGTCCGAGGCGGAGAAGTACAAGGATGAGGACGATCGCCAGCGTGAGCGTGTCCAAGCTCGCAACACACTGGAGGCCTACACCTATGGCTGCAAGCAGGCCGTGGAGGAATCTCCGGCCGGTGTCCTGGACGAATCCGACAAGTCCAAGGTGCGGGACAAGTGTGCCGAGGAGAGCAAATGGCTGGACGCCAATACGCTCGCCGAGAAGGAGGAATACGATCATCATTTGAAGGATTGCCAACGCATCTGTGCGCCCATCATGTCCAAGCTGCATGGCCAGGCGCCCAAGGGTAAACAGTCGGGCACTGGCTCCGGACCCACCGTCGAAGAGGTTGATTAACTCATTGCGTCACTAATACTAAACACAATCGATTGAAATTATACACTTAACAAACAACAGCACAAGTGGGTTTTGCGACTAGTAAATACCCTTTACTCAAGATGTTACTCAAGATGTTAAAAAGCACATCCGACGCATATCAAAATTAATTAAATATTATGAATATTATAATAATTAATTAAATATAATAAAAAATTAAATATAATAATTAATTAAAAATAATTAATTAAATAAAAATTAAGTTCTTTACTAAAAGCACACCCGACGCATATCAAAATTAATTAAATATTATAAATATTATTATAATAATTAATTAAATATAATAAATAATTAAATATAATAATTAATTAAATAAAAATGAACTTATTTACTAAAATGCACACCCGACTCATATAAAAATTAATTAAATATTATTATAATAATTAATTAAACATAGTAAAAAATTAAATATAATAATTAATTAAATATAATACAATAATAAACACACCCGACGCATATCAAAATTAATGAAATATTATTATAATAATTAATTAAATATAATAATTAATTAAATAAAAATTAACTTCTTTATTAAAAGCACACCCGACGCATATAAAAATTATTGAAATATTATTAATATTATTATAATAATTAATTAAATATAAAAATTAATTAAATACAAAATTAACTTTTTTACCAAAAGCACAAAAGCAAATAATATTAATATTATTATAATAATTAATTAAATATAATAAAAAATTAAATATAATAATTAATTAAATATAATAATTAATTAAATAACAATTAACTTCTTTACTAAAAGCACAAAAGCAAATATTATTAATATTATTATAATAATTAATTAAATATAATAAAAAATTAAATATAATAATTAATTAAATATAATAATTGATTAAATAAAAATTAACTTCTTTACCAAAAGCACACCCGAAGCATATAAAAATTAATTAAATATTATGAATATTATTATAATAATTAATTAAATATAATAATTAATTCGATATAATAATTTAGTAAATAAAAATTAACTTCTATACTAAAAGCACACCCGACGCATATCAAAATTAATTAAACATTATGAATATTATTATAATAATTAATAAAATATAATAATTAATTCAATATAATAATTAATTAAATATAATAATTCATAAAATATAATAATTAATTAAATATAATAATTAATTAAATAAAAATTAACTTCTTTACTCCATAATAATAATATCTAAATGTTGAATGTTTTGTGGAAGCTGTTTATGCATACAATTTCATTAAGCATACGCCTAGTTAGACTCTCGAATTTTGAAGTTTAATCTTCTACTTCTATTCAACATTATAATACCCCTCTCGCAAAGGGTATGCACTTGATTAAGCATATCCTAGTTAGACTCTCGAAGTTTAAAGTTTAATCTTCTGCTTCTTGCACAACATTATCATACCCCTCTAAATCTTTCTATCTCGTAAAGGGTATGCACTTCATTAAGCATACGCCTAGTTAGACGCTCGCCATTCAGTCGTGTTTCAATGGGTGCAGTGAGCAAGATATTCGTGGAGCAGTACAGCTGGCGCAGTTGCAATGACTTTGTCCATCCGCATAGCTGTCGGCGTTCGGCATTCCAGAATGTCTGGCGTTTTGGCCTATCGAATACGAAATATTATTTGCCCGTGGCCGTTCTGCATTTGTTGAAACATGCGTATCGTGATCGCAACCTGCTGGTACTGCCAGATGCCTTGTGGTACTACGCTCAGCTAGTGTTTGGTGGCATGGTGAATGGTTGTCTTATAGGTGGCTCCATCTGCGGATTGCGGTAGGCTGGCAAGGAAAGTATTTAAATGATTTGGCTGAGATTGATTTGTCGTCTGTTTAGAAATGTGCTGGGCAAGTTTTATATGTTTACTTTAACGTATTTGCCGGCGATCTTTGGAGGAGCGTTCATTGCATTCGTTCCCATGCGTGTGAAGCATTTGCAGCACACGGCTGTCTTTCAAGCGGTAAGTATTCCTTCATCTTAAAGAGTCCTCTTCCATCTGCAAGTCTGATTTGATATCGTGCGCCGCGTGGAACACGTTGATCTCAGAGACTATAAGAGCTAGAGGCTCTAGCTTTGGAGCATAAGCTGGACTAGGTCAGCTCGTCCCTAGGTCAACTGTCGGTGAACAGGGGTAAATTACCCCTTTTTGGGTAAAAGTGAAATTTCGGCGGGTAAAAGTAAAACTTGAAATGGAGGAAATAATTTTTTTTTTTTTTTTTTTTTTGTACTCCTTTATCAATCAGTTCCATAAAAATATTTAGGGGTAATGATTAAAAAAGTTCCCCGGCCGCTACCCTAGGTAGTTAAATGCTCGATAACTTTCTCCGTTTCCGATACACGCATGTGATCGATAACAAAAAAATCTTGAATTTGGAAAACTTTGAGAAACATTAAACGAAATAATGAAAATTTGTATTGAAATCGGTTAGGAAACACCGGAGATATAGAATATTGAAATTAAGTCAAGTCAAGTATGCGCATAAAGTAAAGCTTAGGGTTCAAGGTATCGTCTAGTTGGGATTTCGCGACTAAAGCTTTTTTACCTTTCCTCACGCAGTTAATAGAAAGTTTGTTGATGCAACGCGAAAATTTCCTGACCAAAGCTGTGGCCTCATCCCGAGTAGTGCAAACGCTTCTGTTTATGGCCTCCAGTGCGATCATAATGCTGGGCAAGGAGCAGCATTGGCATCGTGGCTTCTGGTTCCTAACGCCAGAAACGCTACCGCTCAAAGATCCAGCCAAGAGCAAACAGTTTGTGTTCGAGGGCATGCGTAAGTATTTGCTTGTAGGTCTGGCCATGGACGTCTTTAAGGCATTGCTGAGCTGTGTGAAAAGTGGCAAGTGGCACTTGAAGCAGTTGAGTCTGGAGTCGACGGCCTGGCTGGGCTGCTATGTTGGCATTTATCGGGTAGGACACAGAAATATCATTTCAATTATATAGTATATCAAATTTTGAGTGTGTTCCAGACAACACTTTGCTATTTGCAAAGTAAAAAGGATGTGAGTGCCAGATCTCAGCAGATATTGGCTAGCTTTCTGGGTGGTCTAAGCTTTGTTTGTTTTCCGAAACTAACAATTTTGAGCTACGCGCTGTTGGAAGCGGGACGTACAGTTTGGGATTGCAAGCGGAACAGCAAAATGGTTAAGAAACGCTTTGGATATAGTGATCTGGCTTATCCCTTAAGTCTGGCATATTTGATACACACATATTTTTTCGATCCGAACAAGGTTAGCGCTTTAGCTATCATCATGATTGATAGCACCACAGCTAAATAGTGAGTTATCAGTTAGTTTAACTATATATATATATATTTATTGATTCTGTGTCGTTTTGCAGCGCCGGAAACATCGCTAATCGCCTACAAAAGAACACTTTCTTATAACAAAAACAATCAAATAAAAATAAATTCTATAAAAATCATAAAAAGAAAATCTTTTTAATAAATTTTTTACAAATTATGTATAATAATTGTACACTCTTTTTCCTCTACTCAAAGGCAAACTGAGCTTTGAACTTTTAAGCTTATATATTTAAGCCGATCATTCGCTGTTACTCTCTACAGGTCGGCTGCTGTTAGTTAACATTTGAAGTAACAGACAATGAGAAGTAATACAGATAGAGTGGAAAACTCTGTATTAGATTTATGCAGCAGGCTGATCTGTTACCAATGAGAATGTAATACAGAGTTTTCCACTCTATCTATCAGATTGCAGATAGAGTGGAGAACTCTGTATTACATTCTCCTTGGTAACAGATCAGCCTGCTGCTGAATTCTGTTCGCCTGGTATTTCACAGACAGTACTGTTTCGAGAAAATGTATTTTTATCATCTGGAAAATACCAAAAAATACTATTAATTACCAAAAATACTAGATATTACGAAAAACTTGTAAAATCATGAAATATAACAAATAATCAAATTAATTATTTAGTAAAATCATGCTGAAATATAACAAATAAAAAATAAATTCATTTGAAGGTAAATACATTTTTAAAATATATTTTTATTTAGTAAAATCATGCTGAGATATATGAAATAAAAAATAAATTCATTTGAAGGTAAATACATTTTTAAAATATATTTTTATTTAGTAAAATCATTCTGAAATATAACAAATAAATTCCTTTAAAGTTGATTAAATTTTTAAAATATATTTTTATTTAATAAAATCATGCTGAAATATAACAAATAAAAAATAAATTCATTTGAAGGTGAATACATTTTTAAAATATATTTTTATTTAGTAAAATCATTCTGAAATATAACAAATAAAAAATAAATTCCTTTGAAGTTGATTATATTTTTAAAATATATTTTTATTTAGTAAAATCATGCTGGAATATAACAAATAAAAAATAAATTCATTTGAAGGTGAATAAATTTTTAAAATATATTTTTATTTAGTAAAATTTAAATTTCATTAAATTTTTGAAATATATTTTTATTTATTTGTAATTATGTATGATGTACAGTATTCATTGTTGTTGTATAAGGAAATGAGTGTATTGTCAGGGTATATTCTAGTCGGTATTTCTCGACTACAGTCTGCTTACTTGATTTGTAAATGTTTACTTCTTTAAGCTGGCCTAGATAAACAATTCAACAAAGCTAGTCTTAGATTATTTAAAATATTATCAAAGCAAATCGAGAAAAGTTGTTATAAATCCCTTTAAAACTGAACAGAACTTACAAAAATATTCAGTATCGTATCGCTATACTTATCTAGTATATACGTACTGTTTGCTAACAATTAAGAATTACTTAAAACTAGCTGGAACTGTTACGTATCTAGCTGTGGCAATGCGCTAATATGTATTTACTCGCGATTTACATAATAACCTACTACTTGAACCTTCCCGCCGAATCGAGTGGCGCATTCTAAGCAGCCGCGGAACCCGAATGCATTCGAGTCTAGAGTGTAGAGTGCCGTGGAGCTTGGAACAGTCCGATTGACGACAAAATGGTCTCGCCCAGCAAGCTCTTTAGACCGCCCATTGAAACTGTACACTGTTCGGGAGTAGTGCACAGTCTGCCTAATCAAAGCTGCACAGAGGCGTTCATCTGGAATCTATATCGTAATCATATATCGAGTGCTAAATACTATTTGCCTGTATTATTGGTGAGTGAGTTGTTGTTGTTGCTGTTATAGTATTTCCTTAATTTATATTCGAATGCAGTTTCCGTTGATTTTCAATTGGCGTCGCCAAACAAAACGTCGCGTGTGGGCAATTGTGAAAAACTTTATACAAACCGCAAGTTGTTCGTCCATAATTAATGCTCTTGGATTTTATATAGTATGCATGCTGCGACGTCTAAACGGACGTTTCGTTTATTTCTGTACGCCGTTTATACCCGTTTTCCTATCCGCCCAGCTGACATGGTGGGTGCCACCCCGAGTGCTTCAATTCTATGCCACAGGCATTATACATGCGGTAAGTGTGCTTAGCTACTATCAAATTCGTATTATATAATCTCTATATAATATATATATATATATATATAATATTCACAGGCTATTGAGGGCTTGTTGCGTCAGTTGAATGTTGGCCTGGTCCATTCACGTGGCGCTCAAACGTTAATTGTTATGATGTGCTCCTTGTTGGTGCTGCGTCGCCAGCAAAAGCGTAAATACTCCGGCTTCTGGTTTATACGACCTGCCTTGATGCCGACGGACTACGTCCAATGGTCATTGAGTAAGCGTTTAAGGCAAGGTCTACTTGAGTTGCGCACCTATTTGGGCATTGGTCTTGGCCTGGATCTACTCAATGCGGCGCTGCACAAAAACCTCCAGAAGCTGCAGCTCAAATCTACAAGTTTTCTGCTCAGCTATATGGGAATCTATAAGGTGAGCTCAATTTCAAATTAAACTTATAATTTCATACGAATAATATTCATTTTATATTAACAGCTCATGCAATGTTTTCTGGCTGAAAAGTTGGGCATGAAGAAGACTAACTTGGTAGCAGCGTTTTTGAGTGGTAGCTCCTTTGGCATATTGAATCGTTCACCTTTGACCTTTATGTCGCTCGCCGTGGTCATTGCCAGCCAGGTTTTGTGGCAAGAGATCTGCGAACTGGATGCTTCACAGCATAAGCTTTTAGCTGTACTACAGCTCATTCCCTGGGCCCAAATACTCATTCCTCCTGCCTTGGCTTACCTGGTGCACAGCATGCTCTTTCAGCGACATGTTGTGAATTCCTTGGCAAAGACCTTTATAGACAGCACATGTGATAAAAAGTAGGTTCATTCTTATTTATGTATTTAAATTCCACTTCTAATTGACTTTCATTGCAGTGTCCAACGTATATACGCCTTCCTCAAGCAACCCACTGAGACAGTAATGAGCATAGTTCATAAATTGCCCATAAGACCATTCCTTTTCTAGGATAAACTAAAAATATACCAACGCTAACGTTTCGAAGTCGTAAAGTTTAACTTATCTTTTTAATATGGCAAAAAGATCCCAAGTCACTTTTACATATACTTAAATGAGTTGCAAGCTGACGTTCCCAGATTTAAAGAACTTAATAAAAGTATATAACGAATTCAATTATTAGTTCATTTATTGCTCATTCAAATATATATGTCTAAGAGTAGAGCTGAGAGTTTTATGAATTAGATTCTTTACTCATTGACTAACCAAATATCTGAGGTGCAATCTCCACCGGGGTATCTCATCTCATGAGGTAGACTTGGCCCATAGGGTTCCTTTGCAAAGTCAACAAAGAATTCCTCATTGAGAGTCATGCCACCATTGACCGCATCAACATCAATTCGACACATTGTACCACCCTTGGCAACCATTTCAGGATAAAACTGTGACAAGAACAAAGTTTTTTAGTGAACTTAATAAAAATAAATAATGAACTGAACCTGTTTATCCCAAGGTGAAAACAGTGAACAGGTTACATACAGACGTTTGCCATCAAGAGAGAGTTGCATCATTTGGGGACCTCCTTCCAAGCGACGACCCTTGACGAAACGTGGAGCTGGTCTCTCCTGAAACATTAAGTAATATGGTACATCTATTGTCAAGATCGATTTCCACTCACTTACAGTCAGTTCCTTATCCTCCTTAATAACAATATTGGGAAGATCACTGCATATAAGACCTCCCATCCACACCTGAGATATGAGTTTGGGTTCCTCAGGATTGGTGACATCATATTGCCGAATGTCACCATGGAGCCACAAATTAACATAGAGGAAACGATCATCTAGCGATAGGATAATATCCGAAAGCATACCCCCAATGTCCGAGGCAGTACCACTTCCCGTATCCACAAGCTTGTTGGGTATGTCAATAACCTTCTTGACATCAAACATATCAGAATCCTTGCGCTTCTTGAAATAGAACACCGTGGCATTCAAGGCACATCCCACGAAACCATCGGGGCGTTTTGGATCGTGCATGAAGCGAACCTCCAGCGGAGTAACACCCTCGAATCCAAGGTCAACAGTTTGATACAGTGTTTGTGTAGACCACTTGTAGAAATTGATTCTACAACCATACTGGGTCATATCCTTCAAATCCTCATCTTTCCAGCCACTAAACGGCAAAAGCGAAAAAACCTTTTACTTTCACTAACAAAAAAACTTTTAAAGCATTATTCATACCGTCTAAACTTTTTGGGTGCGGCCCATTCGCTTGCAACCATCACATCGAAATAGGGCTGATACCAAAAATCATAACCACACAGGGCCTTCTTTTCTCCCTTAACCCAGGTACCAATCCAATTAAATTTGGGGTCAAACAAAATGAAATCACCCTTTGCATTACCCTTGGCATCACCCATTACCGATATCATTACATTGCCATTGGCCAGGCAATGGGTCGTGTGTGGAGCCGTAACATTGTGACTCTTCAATACCTCTCCATCGATCACCTTGACGATTTCGGGCTTTCGTGGATCTGTCACCACATCGACTAGATAAATATTATCGGAATTCAACGAAGGCATGATCAATCGATTCCTCTGCGGCACACTTTTAGCATTCTTGCCTACAACATAGCAACTCGAGCAGGCATTCCAGCCGGAATGATGCAGCTCGTTGCCCTTTTTATTCGTAAAAGTCCGATGAACAACCTTTCAGGTGCAAAAATAAATTATAAGAACAATTACCAACTAATTTTTTTTTCACTTTTATCAGTGGGAGTTACTTGATTACCTGGCAATATGTGGGACTATCAGGGTCCACATCGACCGTAGATAGATAATCACCATGAGACTCCTCCTTATTGGGTTGAATTGTGACCGTATAGAGTAGTTTCTCCCTTGGTCCACTCTTCATGGCATCCAGTGGAGTCGCATAGCCAGGTCCATGGCAACAAGCTGCAGTGAATATATATGTATATATATATAAAGGTTGTTTTTTTTAGAGGTATACAACTTGAAGTTGGCAACACTTTTTAACTGACGGCCATTTTGTCAGCTGTTAAGTGATTTATGTTTAGTTTGGTTTGGCATTTGAACATGAATAGACTGAAGCCTGAACAACGCTTCCAAATTGTGGAAACTTATTTTGAAAATCATGGTTCTGTTCGAAGCACGTATCGCGCCCATCAGAGCAATTAATTGGATTAACTGTGGAACGTTTTCGCGCCACGTTTACTCTAAATGATAATACGCATCCACAGAGATGTCGTACAGTGCGTACAGAAGAAGTCATTGCCACTGTAGAGCGTAGCGTAGAGGAAGACGCGAATCAGTCAATCCGCCATCGTGCACAGGAATTGGATATGTGTCCATCGACTTTGTGGAAGATTTTGCGGAAAGATCTTGGTCGTCGAAAATTGGACCGTGGCATACATTTGCCAGAAATCATATTTCAATTATAATGCCAGAAGTTTGTCTTTCGATTAAAAGTAAATTTCATATCAATAAAAAAAATCATCTTTGTTTTATTACATTTCAAAGTTCTATACCTCTAAAAAAAACACCCTTTATATGTATTATAACTTCTCTGTAGTGTTTATTATTGTCACTAGCATTAGTTAAGCTTTACCTTTTTCCGACATATTCAATTTCTTGGGTTTACTTAGCACGTTATTGGTGATCAAAGAACAGCAGAGCACTGGTACAAGGCGAATAACTATTTGGCTATATATACAAGTAAATTATCGACGGGGTTTGAGCGAGCATGTACAGTGTACGCCTTACTCAAGCCGCCCACTGACACAATAATGGGGATAGTTCATAAATTACTCATAAAACCATTCCTTTTCTAGACAAAATCAAAAAAATAGACCAACGAAGACGTTTCGAGGTTGTAAAATTTGACTTTTCGTTAAATTTTTAATATGGCAAAACGGTTCTAAGTCATTTTTACATATACTTACTTATTCAAATGAGCTAAAAGCTGACGTTCCCAGATTTAAAGAATGCAATAAAAGTATACAATCAATTCAATTATTAGATTTATTGCATTTATTGCACATTCCAATGTACATTTCTATGAGTAGACCTGATTGTTATATGAATTAGTTTCTTTACTCATTGACTAACCAAATATCTGAGGTGCAATCTCCACCGGGGTAGCGCATCTCATGAGGTAGACTTGGACCATAGGGTTCCTTTCCAAAGTCAACGAAGAAATCCTCATTGAGAGTCATGCCACCATTGACCACATCGATATCAATAAGACATACGGTACCACCCTTGGCAACCATCTCGGGATAAAACTGTGACAAGAATAAAGTTTTTCAGTAAACTTCATAACTGAATGCTTTTTTGACTTTACCTGTTTATCCCAAGGTGAAAACAGTGAAGTGGATACATAAAGACGTCTGCCATCAAGAGAGAGTTGCATCATTTGGGGTCCTCCTTCCAGGCGACGACCCTTGACGAAGCATGGAGCTGGTCTTTCCTGAAACATTAAGTAATATGGTACATCTACTTCAATATCATGTTCCAGTCACTTACAGTCAGTTCCTTATCCTCCTTAACAACAATGTTGGGAAGATCACTGCATATAGCGCCGCCCATCCACACCTGAGAAATGAGTTTGGGTTCCTCCGGATTGGTGACATCGTATTGCCGAACGTCACCGTGAAGCCAGCAATTGACATAGAGGAAACGATCATCTAGCGATAGGATAATATCCGAAATCATGCCACCCATATCTTTGGCCGTGCCACTGCCGGTGTCCACAAGCTTATTGGGTATGTCAATAACCTTCTTGACATCAAACTCATCGGAGTCGGTGCGCTTCTTGAAATAGAACACCGTGGCATTTAAGGCACATCCTACGAATCCATCGGGGCGTTTTGGATCGTGCATAAAGCGAACCTCCAGCGGAGTAACACCCTCGAATCCAAGGTCAACAGTTTGATACAGTGTTTGTGTAGACCACTTGTAGAAATTGATTCTACAACCATACTGGGTCATATCCTTCAAATCCTCATCTTTCCAGCCACTAAACGGAAACAAAACCTTTTACTTTCACTAACAAGATTGGAAAAAGAAGTATTCATACCGTCTGAACTTGTTGGGTGCTCCCCATTCGGTTGAGACCATCACATCGAAATAGGGCTGATACCAAAAATCATAACCACAAATCGCCTTCTTCTCTCCTTTAGTCCACGTACCAACACAATTAAACTCGGAGTCGAACAAAATGAAATCGCCCTTGGCATTGCCCTTGGCATCACCCATTACCGATATCATTACATTGCCATTGGCCAGGCAATGGGTCGTGTGTGGAGCCGTAACATTGTGACTCTTCAATACCTCTCCATCGATAACCTTGACTATTTCGGGCTTTCGTGGATCTGTTGCCACGTCGAGTACATAAATATTATCGGAATTCAACGCCGGCAAGATCATTCGATTTCTCTTCGGCACACTTTTAGCATTCTTGTCTACCACAAAGCAACTCGAGCAGGCATTCCAGCCGGAATGATGCAGCTCGTTGCCCTTTTTATTCGTGAAAGTACGATGAACAACCTGTAAGAAGAATTAACAGTTAAATTGTTTTTCACTTTTATCAGTGGGAATTATTTGATTACCTGGCAGTATGTGGGACTTTCAGGGTCCACATCGATTGTAGATAGATAATCACCATGAGGCTCGTCCAAATTGGGTTGAATTGTTACCGTGTAGAGTAGTTTCTCCCTTGGTCCACTCTTCATGGCATCCAGTGGCGTCGCATAACCAGGTCCATGGCAACAAGCTGCAGAGAAAGTTATAGCTTATCTGTAGGGTATATTATTGTCAGTGGCATGAGTTAAGCTTTACCTTTTTCCGACATCTTAAGCTTTTAGTGTTTACTTAGCACGTTGTTGGCGATCGAAGAACCGCAGAGCACTGGCACAAAGCACAATATAGTATTTGCCTAAATATACAAGTACGTTATCATCCGGTTTTGAGCGAGCACTGTACAGTGTATATGATTAACACGCATACATTCAAATATACCCATCTTATAGCGCTCTCTCTCTCTCTTGGGAAAAGCTTCAAAATGTACGTGCGTGTATTAAGTGAGAGAGAATATGATCAGCATTTGTTTTTATTCCCATTATATTATCAGTCGCATGTCATACTCAAGATAAATTCCATTGTTTGTTACGAAACCCACTTTAAGTTATAGTATGTAAATACACTTTTCATTTTTAGTTGTGGCTAATTCATTTATGTTCCTAAAATTGCAATCATCATGGTGATTAAATAATAATTCATAAACTGTGATAACGAATTTCTCTAAAACAATTTTTTTTCCATCACACCATGTATTTTTTAAAAAATTGTGAAATAGATTTGAACGTTTAGCAAATTTTTATTATTAATTATTTATTATTTATTTATTAAGTATTTTTTTTACAAGTTTCTTCTCCATATATATATATATATATATACAAACTTTAGATCTTTTAATCATTACCCCAAAATATTTTTGTGGAACTGACTTTACCCATTGGCAAAAGCGCAAAAAATTAATTTAAAAAAATAAAAATTTTTATGCCCTTGCCAAAGGAGCAAAAAAAAAATAAAAATATTAAAAAATAAAAATGTTATTCCCCCTATTTATGGCGGGATATTGCGTGCTAAATTCTTTAAGTTGAAAAAAATACTAACAGGTTTACAAAATACCAAATTAAAGCAGTTGAAAAATATATTTAAGTTGAAAAAAATACTAACAGGTTGACAAAATACCAAATTAAAAATATTTACTTTTTACTCACAAAAGTCATTTTTACCCCCAGAAATTTCACTTTTACCCACAAGGAGGTAATTTACCCCAGTTACCCGACCGCTGCTTTAGATCAACTATGATCAGGCGTGACGTGATTAATTTGAGCACGAAAAAATCACGATATTCGCGCATCTCCAGCATGCAGCATATTCGGACGATCTGGCAACTCCTCAGCTGTTTTCTGTTATTGTGCGCATAATTTATCGCTCTTCGTTTGCCGTTACAACATGCGTTTATTATCACAAATACGCAAAGCGTCAACACAAGCAGCACGCCGACGAGTAGTAATTACTGGTACTGGCGCCGTCACACCGCTGGGCAACAATGTGACTGAATCATGGCAGCGTTTAATGGCGGGTGAATCCGCTATAACGAATCTGGGCGAGGAATTCAAAGGCCTGCCCTGCCAAGTGGCTGCTCGCATACCCAGGGAGCGCTTGCAGCTGGAGAAGCACCTTAGCAAAAGTGACATCAAACTAATGAGTCCTGCCACACAATTGGCCATGATTGCAACAGACGAGGCACTGGCTGCGGCAAAGCTCAAGCCCAGTGAATTGAGTGCCGAGCAGCGGGAACGCTTCGGTGTCTGCGTGGGCATGGGCATGTTCGATCTGTCCGAGGTGTATGGCGCCTTTCAGCAGCTACAACGTGGCTACAATCGTGTCAGTCCCTACTTTGTGCCGCGCCTATTGCCCAACATGGCCTGCGGGCACATAAGCATGCGTCATGGTCTGCAGGGACCCAATCATTCCGTATCGACTGCGTGTGCGACCGGCGCACATGCGATTGGAGATGCTTTGCGGTTTATACGCAGCGGCGAGGCGGATCTGATGCTGGCGGGCAGTGGGGAGGCCTGCATAGACCCCCTATCGATAGCAGGGTTTTGCAGGTTACGTGCTCTCAGCACTGCCTTCAATGATAACCCGGCTCTGGCCTCGCGACCCTTTGATAAGGCGCGTGACGGCTTTGTTATGGGCGAAGGTGCCGCCGTCTTGCTGCTGGAAGAGCTGGAGCATGCCAAGGCGCGTGGTGCACCCATATTAGCTGAACTACTGGGCTATGGTCTGTCCGGCGATGCGCATCACATTACCTCACCCAGCGAGGATGGCGCGGGCGCCACTCTGGCCATGCAACGTGCCATTAGGGATGCCGGCTTGACGCCGCACGACATAAGCTATGTGAATGCTCATGCCACGTCAACGCCCACCGGCGATCGCATTGAGGCACATGCCATTGGACGCGTCTTCGGTGAGCACAAGTCCCAGGTATTCGTCTCCTCCACAAAGGGTGCACATGGCCATCTGCTGGGCTCCTCCGGCAACCTGGAAGCTCTGTTTGTGGTACACGCCTGTGCAGAAAACCAATTGCCACCATCAATCAATGTTGATAGCTTGGATGTGGATGTAAATGTTGTGCGCAAGGCATGCCAATGGAATGGGCATCCATCGCGCCGCATTGCCTTAAAGAATTCCTTTGGTTTTGGCGGCACAAATGCTTCGCTATGTATTGCCAGCTACACGGAAGAATAAGAAATATATTAAAATTGTATTTATAATTGTTGAATGTGAAGAAAAAATGTTTTGTTATTTAAAAAGATTTTGTTGTTGGTTTTTTTTTAGGAAAAATTGTAGTTTTAAAACTTTATTTGGAAAACTTTTCGGTTTCTTGTCCCCACCCCTGCCCGGCGAACCGTCAGGAATTTGTTTCTAGCTTATTTTGTTTTGCTCTGTAAAAATGTTGTATATGCGTATTGTATCATTGTGCAATGCGCAAAGTTCGTACTATTATATTGTAAATCTTTATATATATATTGATGTATATAGCTCTGTTTGATTTGCTTCTGTTGCTTGACGTTCGGCTTACTCTTTACTATTTGCTGCATATTGAGCTTTTTTTTGTTTTCATTTCTAAACAAATACGTTCTTGTGGTCGATTTTTCTGACAATTGTTAGCTGCTTTCGTTCCCGTTATTTTTTTTTTTGTGTGTTTTGTGTTTACTTAAATAGTTTAATTTAAAGAATTTTTTATTTTACAAAATTACTTAAACTGTAAAGTTAAAAATACATAGATTGGCTTACAATTAGAATTTCTTTATAATCAATATATTTATAAATGTTGTTGCTCATTTTTTTTGATTTTTTTTTCTTTTTGTATATATATTTTATGGGGGCTTGGGGATTTAATGCTGATGATCTACATTTCGATTTTAGTTGTCATTTGCCAAATTGTTAATGGTTTATCATTTATTATTATCGATATACATTTATAAATGTATATTTTAATGTGGTTTAGTTTTCATATATTTTATGTATTTAAAGGCGTAAATAATAGGCTATATTTTGTTTTGTAAATGTATGTGTGTGTGTGTTTGTGTTTGTGTCTATTATGTATCGCTTTTAAAGTATTGTATTAATTTTCAATTTGTATATAAATTATGAAAATAAATTGTATTCGAAGTTTATAAACTTTAACCCCTTTACTGTACAATTTGTGGATAGTTTTCCGCATGTTATTCCAGCGGTTTACTAATTTTTGTTTTTTTTTTTTAAATAATCTTGCACGTCACATTTATTAACAACGTTAGTTCTCAATTTGTTTTCATACTTAAAGCATTAAATGAACTTTCAAATATATTTTTTTTGTGAAAAATATTTTTCAAAATTATGGAGGCCTTTGAATTTTCAATTTTACGTATCTGGTTTTAAGCTAGTAATGCAACAAACATTTGCTCAACAAAATCCTTTTTTAAAAACCTTTTCTCTATCGTAGAGAATTACAATATAGAAGACATATTAAAATAAATGACATTCATTGCGTACATCTGTACACACATATGCATGCAAAATTAGTTGGACAATGCGAAAAAAAAAAAAATATTTGTTAAATAATAAAATTATTGTAAAATGCCTACAACACATAAACTAAAATATACAGAAACAATGATCGTATTCCTTGAGTTTCATACATGTCCAAAAATGTGCAGTGAAATTGTTTTCGTTTTGTGTACGTTGTTATTGTTGAGATATAAGAAATGTAAAAATTATGTAAATTATGAATAAATATTTGATTTGTTTCGCGTTGTGTTTTACTATTGCTTTAAATCTTAACACTTATTATCTTACTATTTGTTTTGTTTTGTTTTTTTTTAAAAGACATATATTTTTTTAAGCGCTAGTAAAGTGGTTTTTGCTTGTTGCTGTCAGTTGTTGGTTTACTGCTAGTGTAATGGGATGTACCAACGTCATATGTATAGTGATGCTGCAAACTCTTGCCTACACTAGATGTATGTATGTTGTATGTTGTTTGTATGCATGCAGGGTGGTGTATGTATGTATATGTATGTATGTACATGGCAAGCCACTAAAAGACAGTATCTGGGTCACTAGTTTAGCAATGCATCCATTGTATATGGAAATGGCGGATGTTGCTGTTGCTGCTGCTGCTGTTCGAATCGGTTTGCTGAAAATGACATCAACTTTGTCGCTGTTGCTGCTGCTGCTGCAGTTTGCTTTGTTGTTGCTGGTGCTAATATATCTGCCGTCGACGGTCAGTCCAGTATAACGATTTGTGATTCAATAGGTTTGCTACTCGGCTCCGGGGCCATTGACTTGATGGGCAGTGAGCGCCATGGCTTGCGCGCCGCACGACGCAAATCCACAGCTGAGAGTATTTTACGTGTTTTTCTGGATGAACAAATAAAAAAGGTGTTTTAAGTGCTATCAACAACAATCAATTCCACTTCAGTTCACTCACTTGTGTACGTCTGAGGCTCGAAAGTAAACATCATCGGGTGCATCCATCCAGCTAATAACTTGCTTGCGTCCGTTGCCGCCACGTGCCATTTGTGCAATCTTCTGCTTGCCATTGAGCTGTAAACCAAAAGTCATAAACGTTTCATATATACAGTGTATTTTGGTTAGACGTACGTGATGTCGGGAGAGCGGCTGACCCGATGCCGCCATCATGGCGGCAAACTGTTCGGGACTGGGGCAATGCGACGGCATAGGATCCTTGTTGGGTCGTTTGGCAGGCGGTCCACTGGGCACAATGGTCACTGTAAACAAACAAACAAAACTATTATCGTATACCCAGACCAGGTGCTTGGTGAAGTAGTTACCTTCGGTGCCATTCAGATGCTGTTCCTCGTGCGCACGCTTGCGTATCGTAGATGTTGCTTGCGCTGGAATTATGGATAGTTCTTTGTCAGCCGTAACGGGCACGGCGATAACATCGGGCGTTTTATTGGGCACACGCTCGTAGAGTAAACTGCCGTCTGGCGCCTTCGGCGGCTTGGGGAATGAAACAATAACGGGCAGCGGCATTTTGTCCTTGGGCGTTAGCACCAGCCATTCGTGTGGACCGCTGCCCGGTGCGCCCAAACGATTGGCTATCTTTGTGACGCTGCCACGATCCTTGGGCTTGAGCAAAAGCATCTTTTTAATTTCCGTCTGCGATTTGCCGCTAATACGATTTGTAACTGCAAGCCAAAAAAAGTTCAATTAAAATCAGATATTGATATGCATATTATATAACAGTTGACACTCACATTCCTGCTTGACCAAGAGCGCATTGATGGCGTATGCACTCTGCCGCGCCGCCTTCTTCGGCTTAACAATGCTTCGACAAACGATGCGTGCCACACGCGTCATGGGATTCGTGTGCAAATAGAAGGCAGTGCGTGTCTTCATGATGGGCCGCGGTGAGCCCGAGCTGATGGCAATGCCGTGCGCTTGTGCATAGTGGCGCGCCAGGTGGGTTTTGAGCTTGAACTCTTTGCCGCAGTTGACAATGGAACACCTAAAATGCATGTTCATTAAAATCTATTTGCTTTGGGTATAAAAAAGTAAAGGATTCTCCGTACCTGTGCAACTGACGATTGCTCAGATCACTAACTTTCTCGTCATCGTTTAGATCCACCACGGTTGTGACGCCGCTGGCAGCTACTGCTGCAGCTGGATTCGCTGCAATGGCAGCCTTTTTCTTAGCCTCCGCCTCGTTGGCGCCATCGCCCTTATTCGCCGACTTCATACTGCCATATTTTCGCCAATAGTCCCAACAGCTCTGACAGAGACGACACGGAAGATGACCATTGCTAAAGGAATTCCACTGTGTGCATGCAAAGAAACTCGAATGAGCAACTGACAACTACTATATGGAATGTGCTTAAAGCCTGGCTTACATGTGATGATTTTGTTGTGCCGCACGATTCGCACGGTTTGCCATTGTTGGACAAGTCGGCGCTGCCATTGGTGGTGCCATTATAGATGCCACCCGAAACGTTGCCAGCTTTAACGCTGTTGCCGTTGCCCTTGCCATTGTTATTGTATTGTGGTATATAGACCTGTTTGAGCTTGAGTTCCGCCTCAACAGCCTTCACACGCTTCTGCTGCACATATCGATCGGTGGTCTTCCACATGTAGTAGTATTCAATGATCTGCTTAAGCGTTTTCCATGGAAGCTGTTTTGAGTACGCACAATTAATATTTAAAAGTTAAAGGTGAATCCTTTTTGAGTTTGCTTACAAAATCTTGTCGTATATCATTAAAGTCTTTGCCATATTTATCGAGCGCCTCTTCGAACAGATTTGCTTCCGATGCGCTCCAATCTTCGATCTCATCGCGACACAGTACTGGCCCAGTGGAAGGAACTAGCGAGGACATGGACTCCTCAATTGAATATTCGTGTTTGTGCAGAATGTTCATAGCATGAAACTGGTAAGAACATAAAATTATGAGCAGGTGAAAATTAACTTGATCTGATGTTACTTACCAGCGTTATGTCTCGACTTGCGGCCGCTGCAGACATATGCAACGAGGGCTGCTTCACCGAACTGCTGCAGTCGAGGGCGCGGGCAAATGTTCCAATCGAACGCGACACAACGAGAAACTGATCGATCTTGCGATCGTTCAAATTATGCTCGGGCGTCCATACCAGAGACTCGAGCTCCTCTAGCTTACGCTCATCCGTAGCGGTATCTTTTAGCTTGGCGGGTATATCACACTGATAGCGACTGCCGACACGTATCTCGCCCTTGTCGGCAAGCAACGTTTTTTGATTCGGATCAAAGACCAGACAGTAAAAGAATGTGTCCTGCAATCAAAGAATTTGAATAATCATGAATATAGAAATACTTTAAATCAAATGTTATCCTACAAGAACTCACGTCTTTATTGAGATAGCTTTGCAGTGATTCCGTCTCGTTGAGCAGCGTCACGGAGCACTTGCCTCGGATCTGTGTGGCGGGTATCGACTCAACTTGTCGCGATAGAAACAGTTCGCGATGCTTGATCTGGTAACGCTGTTTGCTGGTTAACGCTTCGCTTTTCTCGCCAGCGCCGCTGCCACCGTCAGCAGAAGCAGCGCCGCTTGCAGTGCTGTTGCTGTTGTTGCTACTGTTGTTATTATTATTATTGTTGTTGTTGTTGTTGTTATTATTATTATTGTTGGTATTGTTATTGGTGCTGGAATTGCCGGTGGTGGCGCCGGCAGACGCTTGCGTCGGACTGGTTCGCTCCTCTTCGAGTGCAGCTGCAAGCAAATCAAATGAAAATCTTTGTTAGCATCAAATATAACACTTGTGCGAAAACTAGTTCACAATCGAGCACTAAATAATCAAGGTTTCTATTAAGAACCAATACAACCATTGCATGAACAATTTCGACTAAACTACAAGACATTAAAAACAACAAAAACTAAATCAAACTTTATGATAGCAAAACAAAAAGGTAAAGAAAACATATTCATACAAAACAAAATAAGATAAATAATAGATTCGAATAAACAGTACTAATTATAACAGTAAAGTATGCATTCCCAAGTAGAACAAAAATAACTACGTATTAGCTGCCATTTTGTACCTATTGAGGGATCGAGCACAGCTTGCGCCGCCTGCTCCTCGCCCACCGGTGTTCTAAGCCAGGTTTTCTTCAGTTTCGTTGCTAGCGGTGAATCCTCAGCAGTTGCCACTGCATCATCATCATCATCATATTTGGGTAAATGCCGATATTTTTTTTTTTTACAAAGCATACATAGGCGCATAGAATATATATGTAATATATACAACAATAGTTATACATGAATGATTTACAAAGCGAGACTTAATTGTAAGAAAAAGCTGCAAACGAGTTGGCAGCGCGTTGAAGAAAGTGAGGTTAAGTACGAAAAAGTAATTTCACTAAAAGATGTCGCATTTGCCCAACAGTACGAAGAAGCCCAGCAACAAAATAAATACAAAAACTTTTTGAATTTATTTTTAATACCCGCCACACAAGCCACACGAAGGGATGGTAACGGGTGGTTTGCGCGGGGTGGTGGGTGGGTGGGTGGATGGGTGTTATAATGGGTTGGCTGACTGCTGCTGCTGCTGCTGCTTCTTAAGGAGTTTCGAGCTGTGCCCAATCCAATGAGCTAACCACCCCTCCCTCCTTCCATCCACTCCTTTCAGCGGGGCGTTGGGTGCATTGGGCTGAATTTACAAGAGCGTAGCGTAGGTGTATAGCGAAAGAATGAAGAAGAAGAAGAAGCAACATCAGCAGCAAAGGTGGGTGAGGGGGGTTCGTGCGCAAATGTTTGGTAGCCAGAGATAGCATACATACACACACAGAGGAAGAGAGACAGGCAAGTGCGGTTTGTGGGGGGTGGGGGGGGGGTCTTGCTGGAGATGAAGGCGTGTGCGTTTTGTTTGCTGCCACTGTCTGCTTTTCACTTCGCGCATTTGGGTATTTTTTCATACCCTGTAGTCAATTTTAAAAAACAAATTTCAACGGGTATATTAAAGCATAACATCTTTACAATTTTACACTTCAAAGGTTACATATAAAAAATCTAATTTAATAAATTATTATATTTTTAGAACGCATAGAACCTAATGCCAAATATAACCGCAGCACTTGAAGAGCAAAAGTATGCATATGCATATATACGTTGCTGATTACAGGGTGTACACTAGTCCAGCTTCTCTACTACAACACTTTTTTTTACTGTTTTTTTTCTCGTGTTCTTTTTTTTCGTGTTCTTTTTTTTTCGAGCTTTTGGTTTCATTTGTTTCTTCTGCCGATATTTTGACACGCTTAATATACTGTATTTATGGTGTAGTTGCTGTTCAAATTTTTAATAACTGATTAGCGGACTATATAAGTATGTAGGTTGCCAAATGCAAAAAGCTTAAAAAAGCCAAATTGCAAGGGGAGCTGCTGTGTGTGTGCTTCGAAGAGGTTTGCTGCTAATGGGCATTGTTGGGGGCCCCCAAATTGCGTTTGACTGGTCTTTGAGGGGGTAAGCAGACGGTTGCCGTCGGTTCGGGGTCGGCAGGGGGATGAGGTGGTGCGTTGGAAAAACGCATTTTCGTTGGGTCACGTATCGAATTTGAGTGGAACACAACCAAACGGAACCAACCCCATGAGGTATGTATGTGTATACATTTTTGAGGAGTGCGGGTTGAGGGGGGGTGAAGTGAAGATACACTGGATGGCCTGTCCATGTGGCTGCCATTTAGTTGAGTGGGGTGTGGTGCGATTGCGGGGGTGGGGGGTTTAATCCTGTGCATGTATACATAAATGCAAAGCGCGGCTCCTTTCGGTGAGCTCCTGCACTTTGCCAGGACTCATGAAAATTTTCGTGCACACACACACATACACACAGAGTGGTAGACAGCAAGTCTACCTACTATTACTACTGCTGCTGGCAACCGAAAACGGCAACAACATTGGAGGTACAGTGCAGTTCTACACACACATTATGTTTATATATGTATATGTTTGTATATGCATTTGTGTGTGTATGTTGTTGTTGTTATTGCTACGGATGCTCGGATTCCGTTTACTCTTTTGCTTTGACTCTGTTTGTGGTGTGTGTGTGTGCTTTACAGTTGTTGTCATTGCGGTTCTTGTTGCTCTTCATGTCGGCTTTAATTGTTGTTGTTGTTACTGCTGCTGCCGCTGCTGCTAAGTAGGTGTGTGTAGAGTTGTGTGTGTGTGCTTTGATTAGGTGTGGGGGAGGTGGAAGTGAGGAGTTGCTTTGGTTTTAGCACAGCATGGTGTATTCCGCCACTCGACTGAGCTTTGCTATTTGTGGTGAGAAACGTGCTTAGCAGGATCTGTGGGGAAGCTGCCTATGTGACATACATATATACACATATAAATAATTGAAGGCCGCGACGGCTTGTCGTAACATAACCTCACTTCGCTGACCAAAAAAATTCAACTTATGAATATGTACGTGTTAGTGTTATTGGTATGTTTTGTATTACTTACGTTGATGCTTATCGGCCAGCTGTACGAGCGGGTTGGGCAGATCACGACGCCGGTAGAAACACATGACCTTTGCCTCCACATTGCCGGTTGGATTTTTATTCAACTCCTCGATGCGGCGTATCAGGAAGGGACTATTCGGCGTTGTCTCAACGTAGACGTAGTCTGCAAAAGATTCGCGTACTGTTATTGTTGAATTCCAATTATGGGGGCCGAATTATGAAGTGCTATGCAACTGCAAATTACATACAGCCGCACATCTGGCTGGCGCAAATCATTCATTATGTGAAGAGAAATTGAACCACAGACGGGAGTCCGAAATCGAAATCGAGCTAAAACTGCAGTACAGGTAAATCGCATTCACACAGAGACACCGATGCACACACATACGCTCACACACACACACACACACACACATACGCAAACAACATACATTCAAGCAGAAATTAGAGATGAGCAAAGTACAGGTTGCCCGTGACTGGGATAAAACTGTAATACTTTTTATGTAAGCTTACTAAAAATAACTGTTAACGTTCACAATAAATTAACATCTAATTGTGAATGTTTAACTACAATTGAATTATTATTTTATTCAATTTAAGGGTTATATTTATTTAAATTAACATCTAATTGTGAATGTTTAACTACAATTGAATTATTATTTTATTAAATTTAAGTGTTATATTTATATTGTGACTTCGCAACAATTCTAAGATAATTTTTATTGCTTTCTTTGCATGAACGTAAAGCGAACTGAAATATATTCGAAAGTCAAAGCATTGTAAATTTTAATTTAGTAATGTTCCTTAACTAAACTAGTGGACACGCAGCCTAATTACAGTACACAGTGCACTGCAAAAGTATGCGCATTGCTCAATTAAATACAAATGTGGGCATCCATCCATCCATCAACGAGCTAAACAGCAACAACAACAACAAAAAACATCCATACGTAGAGGCACAAACTGAAAGAGGGGCGAAACTCATCGAGCGCGCCAGCAGCGACGGTGCGGAACCTGTCGCAGAAACCGTTGCTTGGGTTTTGACCACGGCAACAACGGCAGAAACAACGAAGCCCGATAGAAGCGAGAAAATGACACAAAAGAAAAGAAAGAAGGAGAAAAAAAAGAGCAGCGATCAAGCGGCAAAAAAAAAACTCGATAGGCATGTAATAAGTTGAAAAGGAAAATGTATCTTTTGCATTGGCTGATGTAAAAAAACAACAACAAGAGATGAAAAAGAAAGTGTCGCCATAGCCTGCGACGACATTTGGGCTGCTGTACATACGACACACATGTGCGGTTGATTGTTTGAGTGTGTGCGTGGCTATTATAAAAGTGACTAACAAAAAGCGCTGATGGAGACAAATTCTGAGGCAACGCATGCAGCACTGGGAGCGAGAGAGAGAGAGAGAGAGCCAATACAAACATTAAGACAATGCCGAAAATTGTATAATTTATGCATGCGTCCGATATGTTTTCTTCGTTCAATTTGTTTTATTATTTATTTGTGATTGTTTTAATTAGCCATTCGCATTTGTGGGTTCATTTGCATTTGAATTGAAGAAGAAGAAGAACTGCGATGTATGTACAATGGGGCAGGTGAAGAGCACAATAACGTCATCGGTTAAGCAGTGCGAGCGAGAGGGCAACAACAGCAAAATGAGTGCGTGAAATTGAACAAAAATAAAGGAAAGGGAAACTCGCACAAAGCGTGAGATGCTGCGCCAAAAGTTGCAAACTCATTAGCATAAGAAAACACGATTGGCCAACAACAAAGCATAAGATAGGAAAAAAAAAAAAAAATCACGAACTATAACTTTCAATTACACTAAATCACGCGAATACACACACACACACACACACACATGGTGATCATTGGTAGGTAGGCTGCTATTTGTCAATGCATTTTGATTTCATCAGTATCCCCAACCCTACAGCGCCAATACACTTGCACGCACAAACATACATATCAGTGCTAATGCTTATCGGGGCAACAGAAACATGTACAAAACACTTGCTGCAGCTGCGACAATTCGGTGTTGGCACACACACACACACACACACACATAACCCCCTTCTTCTTCTTCCGCTTCTATACGCGGCCGGTTACTCGATGTTCCATTGCCGCTTCGTTGGTGTTGAAAATCGTCTACGTTGTTAAAACTCGCATCGGCAAAATCGACGACACAATTTTAAGGCGCATAAAAAACGCATTTCACATCTTAATCATCATCATTGATAACAGGCATTGAACGTACTTTGGGGTGTTGTGTGTGTGAATATTTAGTAAGATTTTATCATTTAATGCACTTTCATTATTTTCTTAATTTGGAGTCCCACACAACACACACACACACACACACACACACACGCATACACAAACGGACATAAAACGGCCAGGCGAAACAGTGAGACGGCGCCGATAACGAAAGATGATAGAAAAGCGAGTATGGAAAAAAAATTTTCTCACCTCCGACTCGATACATATTTGTGGCCATTTTCACAAAACTTTCGCACCAAATTTCACATGTAAATTAATCTGCACTTCTTCAGCACTGTTTTTCAATAGTTTTGTTTCAAATTAGCGCACATTTATTAGCATAAAATTTAAGTTGTTATGATTGCATTTGCATTCACATAAGACGCGTTTTTTTCGTCGCCATCTTAGAAACAACTCTAAAAAAAAAAATACACACACACACACACACACACACACTACGACACCGACGAGCAAACAGCTGCATCAGGGCTGCATTTTAGTACAGACCTGACCATCCGCTCAAAACATGATGTGCTTGCTTGAATATATTTTAAAAATATTCAAATTTCCAAAGTTTAAAAACAAGAAATTGTAAATTCATATCTATTATATTCTTACACAAACAACAATATATACAAATAAAAACATTTTGTTTGCATGCCCGGTATGTGCACGGTAACAAGCTGCCTGCTACGCAACCAACTGTCAAATCCGTGACGTGGCCTGGCCAAACGATTTTTCCAATAAGACTTGCTTGTGTTATAACTATTTTAAAGCCATTAAACGCAGTTAAAAGCGTCGCTAAAGCTATTCCAAACGATGACTACCTACGAGGAGTTCATCCAGCAGAACGAGGATCGTGACGGCGTCCGTCTCACCTGGAACGTCTGGCCCTCAAGTCGCATCGACGCCAGTCGCCTAGTCGTTCCACTTGCCTGTCTCTATCAGCCCCTAAAGGAGCGCCCCGACTTGCCACCTATACAATATGAGCCCGTTTTGTGTACGCGCAGCAATTGCCGTGCCATACTCAATCCGCTCTGCCAAGTTGACTATCGTGCCAAGCTCTGGGTCTGCAACTTTTGTTTTCAACGCAATCCAGTAAGTAGAAAAAAAAAAAAAATACAATTGAATTTTTGGACTCAGGTTTCCTTTGCAACTTGCACCACAGTTTCCGCCACAATATGGAGCCATATCGGAACAGCATCAGCCTGCGGAGCTGATACCTGGCTTCAGCACCATCGAGTACACCATTACCAGGGCGCCAACGATGCCGCCCGTGTTCATCTTCCTGGTGGACACCTGCATGGATGAGGAGGAACTGGACGCGCTCAAGGATTCGCTGCAGATGTCGTTGAGCCTGCTGCCGCCCAATGCGCTTGTCGGTCTCATCACCTTCGGCAAGATGATCCAGGTGCATGAGCTCGGCACAGATGGCTGCTCCAAGAGCTATGTGTTCCGCGGCACCAAAGATCTAACCGCAAAGCAGGTGCAAGACATGTTGGGCATTGGACGTGGAGGTGGAGGTGCACCGGCGCCGCATCCGCAACCAGGTCAGCCGGGTGGTCAGTTGCCACCCAATATGCCGGGTGGTGCTGGTCCAGGTGTTGCCGCCGTGGGGCAACAACAACCGCAACAGCATTTGCCACCAGCTCATCGCTTCCTGCAGCCGATCAGCCAGTGCGACACAGCGCTGGGTGATCTGCTCAGCGAGCTGCAACGCGACCCTTGGCCAGTGCCGCAGGGCAAGCGCTACCTGCGCTCCACGGGCGCTGCTCTATCGATTGCAGTCGGCCTGCTGGAGTGCACCTACCCGAACACGGGCGGTCGCATCATGACATTCGTCGGTGGCCCTTGCTCCCAGGGCCCCGGCCAAGTGGTCGACGATGAGCTCAAGCATCCCATTCGCTCCCATCATGACATACACAAGGACAATGCCAAGTACATGAAGAAGGCCATCAAGCATTTCGAAGCCCTCGCGCTCCGTGCCGCCACCAACGGCCATGGCATCGATATATACTCCTGTGCCCTCGACCAGACGGGCCTCATGGAGATGAAGCAGCTGTGCAACTCCACCGGTGGCCACATGGTCATGGGTGATTCATTCAATTCGTCCCTCTTCAAGCAGACATTCCAGCGCGTCTTCGCGCGCGACAGTCGCAACGATCTGAAGATGGCATTCAATGCCACGCTGGAGGTGAAGTGCTCGCGCGAGCTGAAGATCTCGGGCGGCATCGGCTCGTGTGTGTCGCTGAATGTGAAGAGCCCGTCGGTGTCGGATGTGGAGATCGGCATGGGCAACACGGTCCAGTGGAAGCTATGTACTCTAAATCCCAGCTCAACGTTCGCCTACTTCTTCGAGGTGGTCAATCAGCATTCGGCGCCCATACCCCAAGGTGGTCGCGGCTGCATCCAATTCATCACACAATACCAGCATCCGAGCGGTCAGCGGCGCATCCGCGTCACCACCCTGGCCAGAAAGTGAGTGAACCCAATCCTGCCGGGAACTTTCCTTTTTTATGCCCTGAACCCATTGAAAAGGGGTTAAAAAGGGTATAAGGGTTTGGTGCACAAGTATGTAACAGGCGGAAGGAAGCATCTCCGAACCCATAAAGTATATATATTCTTGATCAGCCGAGTCGATATAGCCATGTCCGTCTGTCCGTCCCTCGATCTCAGAGACTGTAAGAGCTAGAGACTCCAGATTTGGAACACAAGCTCGCCTAATCCCTAGGCAGTACAAGTTTGTTTCAAATTTTCGATAACTTCTCCCGTTTCCGATATACACATGTGATCGATAACAACAAAATCTTGAATTCGGGAAACTTTTTGATGCAGTTTGAAACATTAGACGAAATAATGACAAACTGTGAAAATTTTATTGAAATCGGTTCAGAAACACCGGAGATATGGAACATTGAAGTTAGTAGTTAGTTAGTAGTGAAAGTATGCATTATACGTATACATACACACACTCACACATACTTGCAAGCACTGACTGTACGCTTAAAGTATAGGGTTCAGGGTATAGTCTTTCAAATTTTCGATAACTCTTCCCGTTTCCGATATACACATGTGATCGATAACAACAAAATCTTCAATTTCGAAAACTTTTTGATGCAGTTTGAAACATTAATCCCTAGGCAGTACAAGTTTGTTTCAAATTTTCGATAACTCTTCCCGTTTTCGATATACACATGTAATCGATAACTACAAAATCTTGAATTTGGAAAACTTTTTGATGCAGTTTAAAACATTAGACGAAACAATAACAAACTGTGAAAAATTTATTGAAATCGGTTGAGAATCACCGGAGATATGGAACATTGAAGTTAGTAGTTAGTTAGTAGTGAAAGTATTCACTATACGCGTATACACACACACACACATACTTGCAAGCACTGACTCTACGCTTAAAGTATAGGGTTCAGGGTATAGTCTTTCAAAATTTCGATAACTCTTCCCGTTTTCGATATACGCATGTGATCGATAACAAAATCTTGAATTTAGATAACTTTTTGATGCAGTTTGAAACATTAATCCCTACAAGTTTGTTTCAAATTTGCGATAACTCTTCCCCTTTCCGATATACACATGTGATCGATAACTACAAAATCTTGAATTTGGAAAACTTTTTGATGCAGTTTGAAGCATTAGACGAAATAATAACAAACTGTGAAAATTTTATTGAAATCGGTTGAGAAACACCGGAGATATGGAGTATAGGGTTCAGGGTATAGTCCAGTCGGGATTTCTCGACTAGAGCCTTCTTACTTGTTTACTCATGCGATTCTCTCTCCTTAGCTGGGCGGACGCCAATTCGAATGTGCAGCATATTAGCGCTGGCTTTGACCAGGAGGCAGCCGCTGTGCTCATGGCCCGCATGGTGGTGTATCGGGCCGAAACGGATGAGGGACCGGACATCTTGCGCTGGGTGGATCGCCAATTGATACGTTTGGTACAAACCATTTGGCTTATCAAAGTTAACTTTTATTGATTTCATTTCCTTTGCTTATTGCAGTGCCAGAAGTTTGGCGAGTACTCGAAGGACGATCCGAATAGCTTCCGGCTGTCGCAGAACTTTAGCTTGTTTCCACAGTTCATGTACCATTTGCGGCGATCGCAGTTCCTGCAGGTCTTCAACAATTCGCCCGACGAGACCACATTCTATCGACACATGCTGATGCGCGAGGACCTCACCCAATCCTTGATCATGATCCAGCCCATTCTTTATAGCTATTCATTCAATGGGCCGCCGGAGCCGGTTCTGCTAGATACGGCTTCGATACAAGCGGATCGCATACTGCTGATGGACACCTTCTTCCAGATACTCATCTATCATGGCGAGACGATTGCCCAGTGGCGTGCCCTCAAGTACCAGGATATGCCCGAGTACGAGAACTTTAAGCAGCTGCTCCAGGCGCCCGTCGACGATGCCCAGGAGATCTTGCAGACACGCTTCCCCATGCCGCGCTACATTGATACCGAGCATGGCGGTTCGCAGGCACGCTTCCTGCTCTCCAAGGTCAATCCGTCGCAGACGCACAACAACATGTATGCCTACGGACAGGTGCGTCCAATCAGTTGCAACTGCAACTTGCAACTTTTTGTTAATCTCTTTTTTTGACAACATTTCGTTTTCGTTCGTACTTTGACCCAATTCTTTACGTTCTTGTTCTTCTTGTTGTTGTTGTCACGTGCAGCCGCCAATTGGTCAGATGACGGTAGTAAACACTCTTTCTTTTTTGTTCAATTTGGGTTTAGTTATATAAGTTGCTTCGCTTCTCTCTCTCTCTGCTCTGCTCTTCGGTGCCGGCGTCCGCTTAAGCAATGCCTTGAACATCCTTAACCGTTTACTAACTCTTTGATTTCTTTCTCGACAGGATGGTGGCGCTCCCGTGCTCACGGATGATGTGTCGCTGCAGCTGTTCATGGAGCATCTCAAGAAGCTCGCCGTTTCCTCCACCACATAGGAGGCATCTAAAATAAAGCGCACTACGAGTTAGAAACTTGTGCAAAGAAATATTAATTTAACCGTTTATATATATTATATAGTTTCCAATCCGATAGCCTGAAAATACAATAAACACATTCATCTATATGAAAACTATGGGCATATATCATATTTACATGATTTGTTTATTCCAAACACAATTTAATTGATTAGGCATAAATATTGTAACTGGTGTTAATGCGGAATGCAATATTCATTTAACCGTTTATATATGTAGATTCAAGTCCGATAGCATGAAAATACAATAAACTACACATTCATCTATATGGAAACTGAAAACTATGGGCATATATCATATTTACATGATTTGTTTATTCCAAACACAGTTTAATTGATTAGGTATAAATATTGGGCCTTTGACAAAATGGTGTTAATGAGGAATGCAATATTAATTTAACCGTTTATATATGTAGATTCAAATCCGATAGCCTGAAAATACAATAAACTACACATTCATCTATATGAAAACTATGGGCATATATCATATTTACATGATTTGTTTATTCCAAACACAATTTAATTGATTAGGCATAAATATTGCATTGACAAAATGCTGTGTTAATGCGGAATGCAATATGTAGATATGTAGATTCAAATCCGATAGCCTGAAAATACAATAAACTACACATTCATCTATATGGAAACTGAAAACTATGGGCATATATCATATTTACATTTGTTTATTCGAAACAAAACGAAAAGAGCACAATTCAATTGATTAGGTATAAATATTGTAACTGGTGTTAATGCGGAATGCAATATTCATTTAACCGATTATATATGTAGATTCAAATCCGAAAATACAATAAACTACACATTCATCTATATGAAAACTGAAAACTATGGGCATATATCATATTTACATGATTTGTTTATTCCAAACTCAATTTAATTGATTAGGTATAAATATTGTAACTGTTGTTAATGCGGAATGCAATATTCATTTAACCGATTATATATGTAGATTCCAATCCGATAGCCTGAAAATACAATAAACTACACATTCATCTATATGAAAACTATGGGCATATATCATATTTACATTTGTTTATTCGAAACAAAACGAAAAGAGCACAATTTGATTAGGTATAAATATTGTAACTGTTGTTAATGCGGAATGCAAGCGGCATATATTACTCCATTAATCAATACAATATATAAAAAACTAGCGTAAAAGCAATCAACAAATATTATATCTGCATACATCAAGTACATATCTATATAGTTTATAAATTACTAATACAAGTTAATGCCTCGGACTTCAATTTCAAATTTGACTAAACTATTTGGTTTACAGTGACTAAAAACAATGTTCTTTCTGTGTTCCTCCATTAATTGAGAAATCGAATGGACATCTTCTGGTCGACATCGGTGCGTTCCAGCGCCTTGCAAAAGTCCTCAAACGATATCTTGCCCTGACAGCAGAGATCCGCCTCCAGGATCGTACGCTCCGCAATGCTAATCAACTGATCCTGGCTGATGTTCGCGCCGACCATCATGTGCAGAATGGAGAGCAGCTCGTCCCGACTGATGACACCATCATCGTCCAGATCGTACATCTGGAAGGCGAACTTCAGCTTCTCCTCGCGACTATTCAGTTTGCTCTGCTTGTTGTCCCGCAGCGGCCGGAAGCGCGCCAAAACGTTCATGAACTGGCGAAAGTTGACGCGATCATCGGTGCCCTCCACAAAGAAGGAGTGGACAATGCGCTCGCATAACGGATTGATGGCCAGCTCGGGTATGCGCATCAGATCCTCGCGAGAGAGTGTGCCGCAGTCGTTGCGATCCAGCGAGGTGAAGCGTGAATAAAGGCGTTCTATTTGATTAGGTGTAACTGCAACAACAACAAAAGTGGGTTGAGTAAAGTTTTATCAAACAATAAGTGAGAATAAGCCGCGAATTGTGATAAGATACAGTTATTACCTTTACTATATTGTTGCCTTATCAAAAGAACACAAGTAACAGCTATTTGAACAACTGATAAATGCCAATTAGAAAACATATATATATACGGTCTTTGGAAACTTTGAACCAACGGTTCGGTTCGATTGGGCCGATGACGTCATAAAAAAATTATTGAACATGGCTAACTACAGTTATGATCTTGGCTGATGGCAACGCTGTCGTATCTTGCTAAGTGCTCTGTGTATGGAAAATAATTGGTTTTGACAAAGCAATCATTAGTACATAACATTCAGGTGCGAAATAGTGATTACAATCGAAATTGATTTAGCAACTGCGTATTTGTTTTGAAATTTGTATTTTAGTGTGTTTTGCACCAAGGTTATGGCAAGTTTGTTGCATTCGCAGTGGTTCTTTTATGCCATACTTACAGCCTGTTTCATTTTGTATTTGCGCAATTTCCTCGTTTCGCAGAAAGAGCGAAGATTTGTTACCCATTTTGCGTGGCCTTTTTAAAAGCAATGAATGCGACACAAACACAAAATTTCCACTGAATTGAATGTCACAGGTGTGACCGAATTTAGCAAGTGAAAAAATCTAGCTTTATCGTTGCAGCATTGCCAACAGTAATCGATACGTTGTGGTGGCTTACCGATAAGCGCGTAACAGTGTGACCCAGCATTCTACTCGAATACAATCATTTTTAGTTGGCATTTTGCAAAAAAAACAAACAGTTGAATGCAGATGGATAAATTAAATTTAACACTAACAGCGGTCAAAAATCTGCGCTCCAATGTGCGCCAGTGCTTTGAGCATCTGGCTGATGGCACGGACGGCGAAGGCGTCGAGGAAAGCCGCAATAAATTTACTTTGTGGTGGCTTACCGATAAGCGCGTAACAGTGTGACCCAGCATTCTAGTGGAATACAACCATTTTTAGTTGGCATTTTGCAAAAAAACAAACAGTTGAATGCAGATGGATAAATTAAATTTAACACTAACAGCGGTCAAAAATCTGCGCTCCAATGTGCGCCAGTGCTTCGAACATCTGGCTGATGGCACGGACGGCGAAGGCGTCGAGGAAAGCCGCAATAAATTCGTGCACGAATTTCAGGATCGATTTGGAGCCATCAATTCCCAATTGCGGTAAAAGAATATATTTGGTTTATGTACAAAAATCATATATTACTTGTAATACAGTGAAGTGGAGCAGCTGATTAATGGGTTGCAAGTGCCGCCAACTGCCTACCACTTGGGCAACACGACGTTTTTGGCCCAGGAAACGTCGCAGGATCGGCAGGCGCTGTATCCACAGCTGGTGAACAGCTACAAATGGATTGATAAAGTACATGATCACAGTTTTCTGGCGTTCAACAATTTGAATCAGAATACGCTGCGTCGCTCCTACAACTATTGCTCGCAAAAGCGCCAGCGATTGCCCTTCTCCTCCTTCAACAACGATCCGGAGTAAGTGCATCCAAATTGTTTTTGCTTCTCCGCTTTATTAACACTGGTCTTACAGTCACATTGATAAGTTGCTGAGCGAAATCAATCATCCGCCGCACACTTCCTACAATGTTTTCCGGCCATTTGGCTCCAACGCCGTGGCCATAGTGACCATAAGTAATGTCCTTAAGGCGGCCATTGTGTTCAAGGGCGTGCTCATCGAATGGGTGACCATCAAGGGCTACGATGAGACGCTCGAGCATGACGATCTGTGGGCGGAGTCGCGCTACGAAGTGTTCCGCAAGGTGCAGGAGCACGCCCACTCAGCCATGCTGCACTTCTTCTCACCCACGCTGCCCGATCTGGCCGTCAAGAGCTACGTCACCTGGCTGAACAGTCACATCAAGCTGTTCCTGGAACCCTGCAAGAGGTGTTCCAAATATATTGCAAATGGTTTGCCGCCAACGTGGCGAGATTTGCGCACTCTCGAACCGTTCCATGAAGATTGTCGCAATAGCTAATGGACAAATTTGAATACTCTAACATTTAACATATTGATAAGCATAACTTTTATACTTCATTTATTTGGAAAAAAACAAAAAAAAAAGAAAATTATATTTATGTATTTTGAATGCATGCGCGTGGATTTTATTTTGTTGTTGTTTCAAAATCTAAACGCGCGACTGAATAACTACAACGGTTTTAATGCATTAATGGCCAGTTGAGGTGGCGGCGGCGGGGGCGGTGCCCGTGTGCACACCGCGTTGCAGGCACAGGCGCTCAAAGTTCTGACGCAATGTGGCACGCAATTGCTCGCGCTTAAGCTGCACCTGCTCCCGCTGGCACTGGTAGGCCAGCACCACCTCTTGGGGAATGTAACAACAGTTCTCATCGTCCTTATCATAGTCGTCATCAAAGTAGTCCTGCCAAAAACAAAGATTTATTATCGGATTTGAGGGTATGTCGTATTCGCTACTTACCCACATCTGCAGCAATGAGAAATTGGGATAAAATTGCGTCTGCTGCTCGTAGAGCAGACCGGACACGTAGCTGCTGCGTGCCTCCACATCTTCCACACTGTGCTCCTCGTCGTCGTGCAGCAGCCCATCATGATGATTGCACAGCCCGTCCGAGCATGATACTTCGGAGCCATCCGGCGACGTATGCGATGTGGGTGGATCGCTGCCATAGCCGGAATCGCGTACATCCTGCTCGCACGGACAGTTGGGCATGGGGGCCAAGCAGTCATTGCATTTGCCTGTTTTAACCACATCCTGCTGGTGGTGCTGCTGCTGCTCCTGCTCACAGCACGGCGCCTTTTTCGATTTCTTGCTTGCGGACTTTTGTTTCTTCTTTTTCGGTTGCTTCTTCGATTTCGATTTCGTTGGCGGCGGCTTCGGCTCCACAGTCTCGGCGTCTGCACAGTGTACAACGATGCCATCATCGATGGCAGGCTCCAGTTCCGACTCAGCGTTCATGTCATTATCCTGTTCGTCGTCGTCGTCGTCTTCGGATTCGGCGGCTTCTTCGTTCCCAAGATTATGGTTATCGGTTTCGCACAGACGCAGGAGATGCAAGTTCTTTTTCTCATCCTTCTTCTTCTTCTTCTTGAGCTTCTTCTGCTCTCGCTTGAGCTCCTTGGCCTTCTCGGCGCGACTGATCTCCTGATACAGCAGCTCCAAGTTGCTAATACCCTGCTTCTTCTCCACACGCTCGTGAAAGCTGCGACAGAGCGTATGGACGCCAACAGCGGCCAGCACCTGGCAGGCGCGCTCCTCCTCGCGCAGACTAACATAAATGCGACGCAGTCGCTCGTACATGATCATGCCGACGCACGTCAGCACCTCCTCCTGGGCAATCTCCAGCGTCTTGGCATGGCGTTCACGCAATTTGGAGTAACTGCCGTTGACCTCCGGCTCGGCACGTTTGATCAGCGCATCAAGGAACTCGATTTTGTTTGTGCTCACGTGGATGTGCTCGTCGGGCACACATTTGCGTATGTGCGCATAGAGCTGCGCCGCATAGCCCTTCTCCTTGGTGAACACCTCGCCAATGAGTATTTTGTAGGCACGCTCGATCTGCAAATGGGTCAGGAGATTAGCATACGGTAGGCAGGAATTGGATTGCATGGATACTTACCTTGGTGCGGCAGCCGGCACAGAACTTGTGCTTCTTGAGATACTTGTCGAGCACCTCGTGCAGCTCCTTGGTCTCGATGATGGTCACCTCGGTGCGGCAGTTACTCTTCATGGCCGACCACACTTCGCGCCACGTCTCCGAGAACGGTTTGGCCCGGAACGTGTCCAGCGAGTGCAGCACACAGCGCGTCTTATTTCGTAGCTTATTATCGAGCAGATTGTTGAGCACCTCGTGGTGCCGATATAGCAGTGTGCCCAGTGTCTGCGGCGTCTTCAGCTTCTCCTCCGTTATGCCGAGCGTGTAGCTACTCGTATTTTCATCGAAGCGCAGTTCTAGCGGATCAACCGTACGATGTCCGGACTCGGCCAGCTGGTAAAACAGACGCTCCACTCGCCGTCGACAGCCAACACATTGGACGCACTGGTTTAGCACCGAGATGAAGTCGTTGCTGTCAATCTCCAAGGACTGCTGACGTTCCAGCTCTGTGAGCAGATTGAATTTGCGTGCGAACTCCTCGAGATCGCGACCCCGTATCTGTGGGCTATCGATGACCAGTCCTTTGCTGTTCAGGTCCATCAACATCTAACGGATTGCAAGGGCACAAAATAAAGATCAGATCAGGTGAGAAACAAAGAAACGCAGGCAAAATGCATTTGAAACCAGTTTGGTTTTATGTTTTTTTTTTTCTTATGTTTTTTTTCTTTCTGTTTTCGGTGCTGCCATTTTAGCAACATGGCGACCCTAACAGTTAGATGCAGGGGGAAAACTTAGCAGGTGCAGTTTAGGTGCGGGGAAAATGTTTGTTGACCACAAAAAAAATCTTAGCTGGAGTTGGGGCAAGCAATTACAATTATGGGTGCAGCACAACATACATGCACATCTGAACATATTTATGAATGTTTGTATGTAAAGTACTTCGAACGAAGCGCACACAGATGCACGCGTACGTGTTATGAAAGTTTGACAATGTGCACACACATACAACACACTGACACGCATAAATATTCAAGTATGTGGGTTGCTGGAGGGGGGGTAATAATTTTTTTTTTCTTTTTCTTTTAAGACTTTTATGACATTTTTACACTGGTATTCGTTTAACGTTTGTTGGTTAAGATGTATTGTTAGTACTTACCATTAGCTTGTCACCGGCCACCAAAGGCAAATGCCGTCTGCCTACATAACTAGAATCATCATCATCAGTATTATAGACTTTAGTTAGTCTCGCCATGTTCTTTCGAAGACCAACGACGGCAGTTTTAGGCACTTTAACGACACACTTTGTGGCAACAAAACACAGCACAATGTCTGTAGTGTATTTAGTAATATATTTTATACAACTATTTGAAGTTCTTTACACGGTAAATCGACTATAAAAATTATTTTCTATGATTTCAAACACGTATGAAGAGTTCAGCAAGTCGTCCGGTCGCCATTAATAATTAGTGTTGCGTAACGACACACATTTCGATATTTTGCAGCACAGACACTAAATGCAACTTTGCGTTTAAGCGTTGCCAGACTTCCGAAAAAAAAAACTGTATCAGCCTTCTTCTTTAGCAAAATGAGTTTTTTTTAGCGCGTTTTGTTGCTCGTTTTATTAGTGAAAAGTTACATCCGAATATTTTTTAATAGCAGCTACGCGTGTTTGAATTTATTAACGCGAATTGATTTTCCGCTTGCGAAACGTAACAAAATGTCTCACCATTATGTGGTGACCGCCCAGAAGCCAACTGCGGTTGTCGCCTGCCTGACCGGTAAGAGCATGAAAAAGTCTGCAACCATGCCAACAGAACGATTTTATATTTGCCGGCAATATGTTAAAGATGAACATTTCACAATTCGCTTTTTTCCAGGCAACTTTACGTCGGAGACAGATCTGAATCTGGTCATTGCGCGCAATAATCAGATCGAAATTGATTTGGTCACACCGGAAGGTTTGCGTCCTCTAAAGGAGATCAATATCAATGGCAAGATTACGGTTATGCGCCATTTTCGCCCGCCGGACACCAAGAAGGATCTGCTCTTCATACTGACGCGCCGTTTTAACGTTATGATACTGGAGGCCCGCATGGTCGGCGATACCATAACCGTCGTAACCAAGGCCAACGGCAACGTTTCCGATTCGGTGGGAATTCCTTCCGAGGGTGGGTTTATTGCAGCAATTGATCCGAAAGCTCGCGTTATTGGCATGTGCCTATATCAGGGGCTCTTCACCATTATACCCCTCGATAAGGATGCCAGCGAGCTGAAGGCTACGAATTTACGGTAAGTAAAATTATTATCCTTTGTTCCTGGCTCTCAAGTTTCGGTTGTCTTTGCAGCATGGACGAGCTCACGGTGTACGATGTGGAGTTTCTGCATGGCTGTCTTAATCCAACAGTCATCGTCATACACAAGGACAACGATGGACGTCACGTGAAGTCGCATGAGATCAATTTGCGGGACAAGGAGTTCATGAAAATCGCCTGGAAGCAGGACAACGTGGAGACAGAGGCTACCATGCTGATACCAGTTCCCTCGCCCATCTGCGGCGTCATAGTTATTGGACGCGAGTCCATTGTCTATCACGATGGCAGCAACTATCATGCGGTGGCACCTTTGACCTTCCGCCAGAGCACCATCAATTGCTATGCCCGGATTGACGAGAAGGGATTGCGCTATCTGCTGGGCAACATGGATGGACAGCTGTATATGCTGTTTTTGGGCACCACCGAGACCAGCAAGGGCATCACTGTCAAGGACATCAAAGTGGAGCAGCTGGGCGAGATTTCCATACCGGAATGCATTACCTATTTGGATAATGGCTTCTTGTATATCGGCAGTCGCCACGGCGACTCGCAGCTGGTGCGTCTTAACTCGGAGGCGGTGGACGGCACCTTTGTCATACCGGTGGAGAACTTCACCAATCTGGCGCCCATCCTGGACATAGCTGTGGTGGATTTGGATCGACAGGGACAGGGTCAGATCATTACCTGCTCGGGCAGCTTCAAGGATGGCTCGCTGCGCATCATACGCATTGGCATTGGCATCCAGGAGCATGCCTGCATCGATTTGCCCGGCATCAAGGGCATGTGGTCCCTCAAGGTGGGCATCGACGACAGCTCCTATGAGAATACTCTCGTACTGGCTTTTGTGGGCCACACCCGCATACTGACCTTGTCCGGCGAGGAGGTGGAGGAAACCGATCTGCCTGGCTTCGCCAGTGATCTGCAATCCTTCCTCTGCGCCAATGTGGATTACGATCAGGTAAACGAAACGACTTGTATGGAAAGTAACTTCCACTAACATTTTGCTCTCTTCCAAAGATCATCCAAGTTACTGCGGAGAGCGTGCGCTTGGTCAAGAGCGCCACCAAGGCTCTCGTCTGCGAATGGAAGCCCGAAGGCGATCGCTCCATTGGCGTCGTGTCCTGCAACACCACGCAAATTGTTGCCGCCTCGGCCCATGAAATATTCTACATTACCATCGAGGATGGCAGCCTGGTGGAGAAGTGCCGCAAGATCTTGCCCTATGAGGTTGCCTGCCTGGACGTTACACCGTTGGACGAGAAGCAGAACAAGTCCGAGCTCGTTGCCGTGGGCCTCTGGACAGATATATCAGCGGTTATATTGTCGCTGCCCGATCTCGAAACGATCTACACTGAAAAACTTAGTGGTGGTAAAGTTTTTGAATATTCAAATCAAGAAATTTATGATTTATGATCATCGTTTCATTTGCAGAGATTATACCCCGTTCGATACTGATGACCACATTCGAGGATATACACTATCTGCTGTGCGCTCTGGGCGACGGCTCCATGTACTACTTCATTCTGGACAAGATCAGCGGCAAGTTGACCGAGAAGAAGAAGGTAACGCTGGGCACACAGCCAACCACATTGCGCACGTTCCGCTCCTTTGCCACAACGAATGTGTTCGCCTGCTCCGATCGTCCCACGGTCATTTACTCCTCCAACCATAAGCTCGTCTTCTCCAATGTCAATCTGAAGGAGGTGAATCATATGTGCTCGCTGAATGCGCAGGCTTATCCGGACAGCCTGGCCCTGGCCACCAAGAACTCCGTCATACTGGGCACCATCGATGAGATACAGAAGCTGCACATACGCACGGTGCCGCTGGGCGAGGGACCTCGCCGCATTGCCTACCAGGAGGCATCACAGACCTTTGCCGTGTCGACGCTGCGCATCGATGTGCATGGACGTGGCGGTGCCAAGCCGCTGCGCAATAGTGCCTCCACACAGGCACAGAATGTCTCATGCAGCTCCAATATATTGCCCAAGCCGGGTGGCGCCTCGTCGGCGGCGGCCAATGCCGAAGTCGGCCAGGAGATTGATGTGCACAATCTGTTGGTCATCGATCAGAATACGTTTGAGGTGCTGCACTCGCATCAGTTTGTGCCGCCGGAGACAATTTCCGCCTTGATGTCCGCCAAGTTGGGCGATGATCCAAACACTTACTATGTGGTGGCCACCTCGCTGGTCTTTCCCGACGAGCCGGAGCCCAAGGTCGGACGCATCATCATTTTCCACTACAACGAGAACAAGCTGACCCAGATCGCCGAAACGAAAGTCGATGGCACCTGCTATGCCCTCGTGGAGTTCAATGGCAAGGTGCTGGCTGGGATTGGCAGCTTTGTGCGCCTGTACGAGTGGACCAACGAGAAGGAGCTGCGCATGGAGTGCAACATCCAGAATATGATTGCCGCACTGTTCTTGAAGGCCAAGGGTGACTTCATCCTGGTGGGCGATCTGATGCGCTCCATCACGCTGCTGCAGCACAAGCAAATGGAGGGCATCTTTGTGGAGATCGCACGCGACTGCGAGCCCAAATGGATGCGTGCCGTCGAGATACTCGATGACGACACGTTCCTGGGCTGCGAGACCAACGACAATCTGTTTGTGTGCCAAAAGGATAGGTGCGTCAATGAATCCCTGAACACATGTATTGAATAGATTTGACAAATATTTCTTCCTTAGTGCTGCTACGACGGATGAGGAGCGTCAGTTGTTGCCGGAGTTGGCGCGCTTTCATTTGGGCGATACCGTTAACGTATTTCGCCATGGATCTCTGGTCATGCAGAATGTGGGCGAACGCACCACGCCCATCAATGGTTGCGTTCTCTATGGCACTAGTAATGGTGCCATTGGCATTGTTACCCAAATACCGCAGGACTTTTATGACTTCTTGCACGGCCTGGAGGAGCGCTTGAAGAAGATCATCAAATCGGTGGGCAAAATCGATCACACCTATTATCGTAATTACCAAATCAATACTAAAGTGGAGCCCAGTGAGGGTTTCATCGACGGCGACCTAATTGAAAGCTTCCTGGACCTAAATCGCGAGAAGATGCGTGAAGCTGTCTCCGGCTTGGAGGTGTGTTAAAACCGATTAATCCCCATTAAGCTATCGATGTTATCGATTGTTTTCTTTATTTCCAGCTAACTGTAAGTGGCGAACGCAAGGGTGCGGATGTGGAGGACGTCATTAAGATTGTGGAGGATCTGACGCGCATGCATTGAACCGGTTAATGGAACTCTTTATACTATTCACATAACGTTTATATTATAATTTGCAATTTGATTTATTTTGCTTGTTGGCATAACTTCGATACCATGTATCCCACACACACACACACACACACACACACACACACTATCCAATACAATACAACTCATAACTCTCGGTAACATATATATATATATATTGTCGTAAACTTGTGTGTCTACTAACAGTTTAATACTGTTTATTCAGCATTCATAGCTCTACTAGCTAGCGCCCAACTCGACTTTCGTTCTACCACAGCAAAGACGAAGGCAAAAGAACAATTTGTGTAAACGCGCTTTGAAAGTTGCGTTACATATAATTTAAATAAAGTGTTTAACTTCTCAGTGTATAAACTATGTGTTTAAATGCCTTAAATTCTCATTTCAGTTTAAGGAAACGTAACATTATACCAAGTGAAAAAAACTCTGAACATTAGTTGTCTTCTATGATTTACAATATGGTTTGACTAGAATAGTTTTGCAACCTTGAACCCATTGAAAATGGCTAAAAAGGGTATAATGGTTTTGTGCAAAAGTATGTAACAGGCAGTAGGAAGCATCTCCGACCCCATAAAGTATATATATTCTTGGTCAGCATCAACAGCCGAGTCGATATAGCCACGATCTCAGAGACTATAAGAGCTAGAGACTCCACATTTGGAACGTCAGCTCGCCTAATCCCTATGCAGTACAAGTTGGTTTCACATTTTCGATAACTCTTCCCGTTTCCGATATGCACATGTGATCGATAACAACAAAATCTTGAATTTGGAAAACTTTTTGATGCAGTTTGAAAGATTAGACTAAATAATGACAATCTGTGAAATTTGTATTCAAATCGGTTGAAAAACACTTGAGATATGGAGTATTGAATTTAAGTCAAGTATGAAGTATGGACACATATTTGGTACATAAGCTCGCCTAAACCCTAGGCAGTACAAGTTGGTTTCACATTTTCGATAACTCTTCCCGTTTCCGATATACACTTGTGATCGATAACAACAAAATCTTGAATTTGGAAAACTTTTTGATGCAGTTTGAAAGATTAGACTAAATATTGACAATCTGTGAAAATTGTATTGAAATCGGTTGAGAATCACCAGAGATATGGAACATTGAAGTTAAGAAAGTATGCACTATACGCGTACACATTTGGTACATAAGCTCGCCTAATCCCTAGGCAGTACAAGTTTGTTTTAAATTTTCGATAACTCTTCCCGTTTCCGATATACACATGTGATCGATAACAACAAAATCATGAATTTGGAAAACTTTGTGATGGAGTTTGAAAGATTAGACTAAATAATGACAATATGTGAAAATTTTATTGAAATCGGTTGAGAATCACCGGAGATATGGAACTTTGAAGTTACACACACACACTCACACATACTTGCAAGCACTGACTGTTTGCGTAAAGTATAGGGTTCAGGGTATAGTCTAGTCGGGATTTCTCGACTAGAGCCTTCTTACTTGTTAAACATACATATATTCAAAGGCAGAAGTATTTTGGTTTGAATAGTTACTGTTGCTGGTTTATTATCCAAAATTTAACCGTTACCTTGTCAAAACTGAAAAACTCTTTAAAAAAAAACTTTCCTTTGGCATCAATATCATGTTTTGGCTTTTGGATTATAATAAAGTAAATTGCATATCAATAAAAAAAATCATCTTTGTTTTATTCCATTTCAAAGTTCTATACCTCTAAAAAAAACACCCTTTAGTTTATGGCATTCAATTTGTTTTTAATGTTCTAAAAATACTTCTTGTCTGAAACTTGTGTTGAGTTCTTATGTATCCTGTGTATTTTGCGGCTAGCAACAACTTCCTTGGATAAATAATATTTTCAGTTGTGTTTTACCTGACTTAACAGTAAAACTTATCATGATGCGCCTGCGCAGTGTTCGCCCTCTGCTTACGCACTTCCAATCAAAACATCGCAACCAGTCCCAGCACGTCCCACTTCACACACACACAGCCACACACACACGCAGCCAACATGTAGTGCTTGAAGTTTGTTTGTGTGTGTTTAGTTCCGGAGCAGACACGTTGCTCACGTGCGACACGCGAAACGTGAGCAATAAAAGGGTAGAGAGAGGAGGGCGGTTGGCGTTGCGTTTCATTCATTAATACACGCACACACACATACATGCTTACTGGCCACTGGAATGCTGCAGCCACCACCAAAATATTTCCAACACCCGCAGGCTTAAACAGTTGTTTTTAGTCTCTCTACGTATGTGTGTGTGTGTGTGTGTTTTTGTTTGTATGCGTGTGCGCACTCGTTGCGCCTCCACATCACATCGCCTTGCTGCCTGCGCTGCTGCTGCTGCTGCTGCTCGAGTGTGTCTCCCCCAGGTTACTGCAGCTGAACTCTCTCGGTCCATTTGAGTAGTCACTCATTCGTTCGCCGCCTGCTCGCTGGTTCAGCTGTGCCTCAAGCGCCCGTTGTTGTTGTCCGGCATCGCTGTCCCGTTTAACGCTATTTGTCGTCTATCCCAACTGTATGCACATCATGACCGCTCATTAATGTGTATTTATTGTGCAGTGATTAACGGTAAACAACAAAAACAAACACACACATACTTGCAAAACTGTGAGCTAAAATGTCGCCAATCGCCAAAGTGCCGTTAAAAATTACAACTTATAACTGCTCGTAAAAAAAAATAAAAACGTTTAAGTATTTTTTTCGCTTGGTCGGTTCATTTGTTTTACTATCAAACAATTAACATTCTTTTACAACAATAATTTGTTGCACTCAGCGCGCAGCTTTTTTGGGATTAACGACGGCGGCCATTTTATATAACAGTACCAGCGGCAAAACGGATAGCTGCTTAAGGTAAGTGCATTAGCTTAAAGGTGTGCGTATAGGCTAAATGATTTGCATAAAAACAAATCGAAGTTTTTCGTCATTTTGCCGTCGGCATTGAACTGGAAACCGAAAGAAGCCTTCAAGTTTGGATGAATCAAACGACACAAGTGAAATTCAATGCGAATTTGTTGTAGGGCAAAAGAAAAGAATTTGAAAAAAACATTTGTACAAAACACACACAAAGAGAGAAACCCCGAGCCGAGCCGAGCCATTGACATCATCATCAACGTTTTCATGTCACAGAACAGAACAGAATCGAAAAGAATCGAAAAGAACTCGACTCGTTTCTTCTGTAATATGAATCCCTTTCAGCGTTGGCGTTAAAGACCAAGAATCAGAAATTATTGTTTAGCAACACTAATAAAAAAAAAAAACGCGCCTTGCGTCCTACCCCCGAAAATAATGAAACTCCATAAAACCGTGCAACGCCCGACTGCCAAATGCAAATATTAAAAACAACAACAAAACGTTTTATAATATACCAAAAGGGAAAAAATACGGCAAATCGAATTGCAGTCAAGACTCCAACTACAACTCCAACTTCGACTCAAACTGCGCGACTTGAAAAAAACTTTAAAAAAAAAACTCAGACGTTGCCTGCACCCGGACCATGTCGGTCATCAGGCTAATTTTCTACGGAAACCGTTGGCAGCCTCATAAAAAATTATACATAATTTTTATGTACTTTACATATGAACAAACAAGCATATACTTACCATAACTTAACGACAGATTCTTCAACTTACGAGCATTCAATTTTTTGTATAAGCTGATTGAAATGTTCTTTAATGTATACAGATCTTTATGTTTCTGGGTGGTAAGAACGAAATTGAGAACATTTTGGAAATGAATACAGTTTAGTTAGCTTTAGTTCTCAAATGATCTTCAAATCTTCTAAACTGCTTAATCTTTCCATATCTTAACTTATTTGTAGTAAAAGTATCTTAGACACTTTTTCAATATGCTTAAACTATGGTTCTTTCGAAAGCATACAAAGTTTGTGTTATAAATCGTGAGATCTACTAAACTGAATACTATTTCCATATGAGCTTATTATAAACTACTTATAAACTATATTAGAAGCGTTTACAATATGTTTAAACTCTAGTTCTATCGAAAGGATACAAAGTTAGGGTTATAAAAAACTTAATAAAGTTAATGGAATATGATTTAGCTAAAGAAAATCACATATTAATGTGTTAAGAAATGTTCAATCCTAAAATGTAGATATGAAAAACTTTATAAAGTTAATGGAATATGATTTAGATAAAACGAAAAACATATAAAGGTGTCAAGAAATGTTCAATCCTAAAATGTAGATATAAAAAAACTTCATAAAGTTAATGGAATATGATTAGATGAAGGAAAAAACATTTAAATGTGTTAAGAAATGTTTAATCCTAAAATGTAGATATAAAAAACTTTATAAAGTTAATGGAATATGATTTAGATGAAGCAAAAAACTTATAAATATCTTAAGAAATGTTCAATTCTAAAATGTAGATATAAAAAACTTTATAAAGTTAATGGAATATGATTTAGATGAAACAAAAAACATTTAAATGTGTTAAGAAATGTTCAATCATAAAATGAAGATCAAATTGATAGAATTTGTTTTAAGTTCCATCATTAAAATTACAGATTTGAGAAATCTTTTTGTCTTCAGCTTAACCTGAATGACTTTAAATGCTGCTAGGATATATTTTGATGTTATTCCTTTAACTTTGCGAGACTACAAACTATTATATAAAACTTTAAAAGAGCGATAAAAAATCCCAGATAGAAACCATGTTATAAAACTTTAAAAGAGCGATAAAAAATTCCAGATAGAAACTATTATATAAAACTTTAACAGAGCGAGAAAAAATCCCACGTACAATAAAGTAAGATTCTTTTTTAAAGTATTAACAGTTCCAATATAAAGTTTCCTGTTTCAAAAAGTGTTTTCTTAAGCCTTCAATTCAATATCCCTAGAAAAGTTACTGTTTTCAAAATATTGAAACAATTTATGCTTCAAGTTTGTTTCATACTTTTAAGAAAAGATTCCCAGACTTTTTATATACTTCGACTTTAAGCAAACTTTGCTTCTTATACCTAAACCGACTTTGCATGTCTATAAATCTTTTAAAATATATATTTAAAATGTTGAATATGCAAATTGCGCATAGCTAATTTGCATTTATGACAACAACAAGTTGAGGGAAACAAAAATATTAACTAATAATCGCCGGCAAGAGAGAAAAGACGAACGAAACTCGGTTCCAGTTTGAGCAAAAGCGACAAACGAAGCTTAAAGATATGCGAGAAAATTTACAATAATACTTCCAGGAAGTTCAAAACAAAGATCGTTGCTGTTGCAGTCGAGTAGATGAGTAGATGCATTATGTCCGGGGCTATGAAGTGACCATGACTGACCAAGCTGGACTGAAGGTGTCGCGCGCCAAAAGCAAATTAGCGTCTGTGTCCAATTGGAAAACGAGCCAAAGAAACAGAGGAATCAAGCTAACTTCTCGCTTTCTTAGTGTTTGTCTTACACTACACATGTGTGTGTTTGTATGTGTGTGTGTGTGTGTGTGTGTCGACTTGTCACGTGAAATCAAATCAGGCATTACAATTTTACGCTCAATCGAGAGTGTAATCGAGCCGCACAGCCGTCGCAATGTCTGCGGCACACACAGAGAAAATCTCCGAAAATCGGGTAGGTTTTTCCGGCTGTGGAAAAACAACAGCTTCCGCTGCAAGTCAATGGGGCATGCAGCACAGCCGGCTCAACATATATATATTTTGTCTGTCCCAACTAAAAATAAAATATTTTTATATATTTATATTAACAGCTATTTGTTTATGACTTAATTTATGCGGCAACACGATTTGGCGGCATATATATATATATTTCGGTTTTCAGTTTTCAGTTTTTCACAGCTTTTGGCTTCGTTTGTTGTGTCCTTAGTTTTTTGTTTTGTCCTGTTCTGTCCATTGTTTGGATCACGTACCATCTTTGCATCGATATCGAATTTGTTCGATCTCCACGCGAAGAAGTAGAAGAAGAAGCCGCAACTTTGTTTCCAAGTGAACATGCAGCTCCTGTCTGGCATGTCCTTTGTATGTGCATCCTTCTATTCCGCTATCGGATAACAGCGCCCGCATCAACGTTTCATATTTTTTGGTTTTTTTCTTATCCTTTCTTCGGCGCTTAGAACTTGAAAACTTTTTTTTACCACAAGGGTTAAACACTGAATTTTGTGTGAAAATTATAACATTCCTTGTGCATTATGTGATGTGTGTTGTTTGTGATCGAACGTCTTCAGATATAGATCGCTGGGCATGGGAAAATTTATGCGTACTTCGATTTCGAAGTTGACCCCTTTTAATTGTTGCTCAAGAAACAATTTTCAACAATTGTTTCGATCAAAAGAATGAAACAAAAAAATCATAAAAAAAAACATATGAAACAATGATATATGGTTTCATATAAACATATCTTTATTGTCTTTAACAATATTCAATATTGTTATTATATTAACAATGATATATTTGTATCATTTAAACATTCCTTTATTGTCTTTAACATGTTATTATATTAACAATGATATATTGGTATCATTTAAACATTCCTTTATTGTCTTAAACAATATTCAATATTCTTTAACCTTTTTTGTCTTTAATAATATTCAATATTGTTATTATATTAACAATGATATATTGGTATCATTTAAACATTCCTTTATTGTCTTTAACAATATTCAATATTCTTTAACCTTTATTGTCTTAAACAATATTCAATATTCTTTAACCTTTATTGTCTTTAACAATATTCAATATTCTTGAAGAAGTTCTTATAACATTTTTTAATAATTGTTGAAAGAAAGAAACAAAGTAATCAAAAATATTCAATATATAGCACATGTGGGTGAAAAAAACAGATTGTTTTTATACAATACGATGCAAATTAATGAAACTGTTTTATTTTTATTTTTTTTGAATTGTTTAAGTTTCATTTAAGAACCTTTCATTAAAAACTTCATGTGTGAAAAAAATTAAACTTTTAACAATACATTTAAAATTTTTAAATATCTTCAGCGCCATACAAAATAATTGAAAAACATAATCCGATATAGATAGCGATACATATAACATAATAAGCTGCATTTAATAAGCTTTAGTTGAACAAAAAAGTAATATGTTTTTGAGCTTTTGTTTTTTATAGAAACCATTCCAAATAATCCGCTTTCAAAACATAATTCTACTTTTATTATACTATACTTGAGGGTCTAAATGATAGAACTTACAAATCGGATATGATTTTGCTATGCCAAAGAAATGATCACAATGATGATTCAGTTTTCAAGCGTTAAACTGACAGTTAAATATAAATTATTGAAAAAAATAAAATAAATTTATATAAGAAAAGAAATATACTTTTAAAGTGATTTTTGTGTCGAAAAAAGGTCTGTTCATTATTGTTTAATATATAAGGTATGCAATTGGAATTCTTGATTGTTTTTCCCACTTCAACGCCTTTTTAAATCTGGAAAGTATCATCTGGAATAATTGCTTTCATATTTCCGACAGTTTAGTTGAAGTTTTCACTTTGATGATAGATCAAAACAGCTTGTTTCTCGACTCTGGCAGATGGATCAAGGATAATGATTAAACAATTTGAATTTTTGACTATTCTTGTCTCAGCTGATATGTGGAGTTTGTGAAAATGTACTTAAATGTGGTACTTACTTATGTAATATATATTTCTTTTTATATATATAAAACTAGACTTAATCCAACATTTTTCACCCATTCTTTCCAACTTTCCCGCAAAATTGCTAAACAGTTTTTTGGTTATTTTCATTCAGATATAAAAAAGTAAGTTTAAGGCTCTTCGGATGCTAAAAGTATCCTAGGATTCTCTCGTACATCCCTTCTTAGAACTTCTTCTTTTATCATATGTTAAAAGAAACTTGATATATTTATTCTTCTTATCTGTACGATAGTCACTAATTGGTGAATGAATCAGTGAGCATAATACACTTTTATTTGTATTCATTTCATATACATTTTTGCACGTTGTGTTTTGATTGGCAACAAAATGAAATCAACATAACTACAACAACAACAACAACAACACTAACAAAGACAGCGCCAGCTGAGTTGAACAGTTTTGCAGCGCGTGCAATAAAATATGAACGTCATAAGCGATTAGCTCATCGACAACAACAACAATTTGGAGCCAAAACATTGTAAGAGCCAAACATAAAAAAAGCCAAAATCAAAACCAAAACAAAGACTTCGTACTTGTATCGAAGACACGTGCCACATACACACACACATACAAGCACACGAGAAAACGGGGCACAGGTGGCAAAAAAAACATATGTACGCGTGATCGGCCATAAGTCGGATCAATGAATGAAAACGATAGCGTATAGTCAGGGAGAATAGAGCAAGAGCAACAAAAGCAACAACAACAAAAACTCAGTGACAGCAACAGGTAATACACTGTTCAAAAAATTAAGTTTTTGCTATTACTGAAAAATTCTGAAAAATAGTGAGACATTCAAAAAATCAAAATTTAAAAAAAAAAAATATTTAATTTGAAAAAGAATACTAAAAGAATAATATTTCTTATGTAAAGTAACTTTCTCGAAGAGTAAAAATAAAATAATATTAAAGAAAACTATAAAAAAATGTTTAGAAAAATATTTTATTATTTTAATGGCTTAGAAGCTATAAAAAATTTATTTTTTTATTTATTTTTTACTACCAAAAGTAAAAAAAATATTTTTAAAAAATATTAAGAATTTATATATACTATTTCATTATTTTAATTATTTAGAAGCTATAAACAATCAATTTGTTATTTTTTTTAACTACTAAAAGTAAAGAAAAATATTTTAGAAAAAAATTAAGAATTTATATATAAAATTTAGTTATTTTAATTGTTTAGAAGCTATAAATAATTTTAATTTTATTTTTTTTATATACTAAAAGTAAAGAAAACTATTGAAAAAAGAAGAATTTATATATAAAATGTGATTATCTCAATTATTTAGAAGCTATAAACAATTAATTATTTATATTTTTTTTAAACTATTAAAAGTAAAGAAAAATATTTAAAATATAAAATAAAAGAATTAAGAATTTTTATATAAAAAATTATTTTAATTGCTTAGAAGCCATAAATAATTTATTTTTTATTTTTATTTTAACTTCTAGAGAGTAATAAAAAAAATATTAAAAAAAAAAATTAAGAATTTATTTATGAAACTTAATTATTTTAATTGTTTAGAAGCTTTAATTTTTTATTTTTTTTTTAAAAGTAAAGAAAACTATTAGAAAAATGAAGAATATATATACAATGCGATTATTTTAATTGTTTAGAAGCTATAAATAATTTTAAACATATTTTTTTTTTTTGACAGCTGAAAACATTTCTTTACTTTTTAAGCACTTGTCTTAAGTTTGTTGGATACTTTTTCCTCAGTGCATAGTCAGACCAATAGAAAAGCTTAAATTGCTGATTAAAGTATTTGTTGTGTGTATATGCAAATGCATTAGTATGTGTTGCACTGCTTTTGATGCCAGGGGTCAAGCTGCAAAATAGCTTTGAGTTTCGCCTTCTCGTTCAGCTTGGATCAGCGCTTTTGGCGCCGAAAGAAAGTGCAGCACGAAGAAAGCGCAGCAGTTTCCGAAGAAATGCACAAAACTGTTTTCTTTTCGCAAGCTAAGCAAAAGTCATGGTCACGCCGAAAGTTTTGTTTGTTTACTTGCGATGAAGTTCTTTCCCCCCCAACAACCCTTTCAAGCATGTGACATTGTCCGCCGCGGCGCTCGACATTGAAAGCCAATCAAAAGCAGCGACGCTTAGCGTCGTCTAAAGCTCGGCTCACAATGCAAAAGCTTTAGTTCAGTTAAGCTGAGCGCAAAAGCAGCGCGCGCTGCGCTTAGTTTAGTTAAGTTAACAGCTATTTGCATATCGCTAAAAAGCAGCGAAGGTGCCGCGCGCGACTTCTGATATATCCGAATTCGTGTCGTCTTCGGTGTTGTGTGCCCAGTGAGTGACCAGTGCCAGTGTGGCGGCCAGCAGCTGTGTGCAACAATTAACGGGATCTCTCCATATACCCTACGAACGAACGTAAATCTTTCGTGCTTATTTTGCTAAACTTCATCTGCGAGTTGAACGAGCGTGCAATGCAGCCTGCAGCCAAAGTATTTTGCTTATGAGATGGATCCAAAAAGTAATCATCGAGTGAAAAATACTACACTTGAACAAAAGTGCAGATAGTTTGTGTTACTCCAAAGAGTAGTTGAGTTTTTAAGGATTTCATCCTTTTTTTATAACATTGAAAACTGACTTAAAAATGTGATAAAATATTTTTTTTGAGAAGGTTCTTTACTAAATTGAGGATTAAACTACTAAAACCAAAAGCTTTTTGAAAAATTTAAGTTTTTTTCTTGTTGTTTTGAAGCTAACGAAGATTTTTAAAGTCTAAAATGTCTTAAACCCATTAAGAAACATTTTTTATAATACTGAAAACTGACTTAAAAAAGTGATAAAATATTTTTTAGAGAAGAATCTTGATTTCTTCGATTAAAGTTAATAATTTACATATCAAGAAGTGCGGATAAAAGTACTAAAAGCAAAAGCTTCATCATGCTTTATAAAATATTTTAAGTTTTTTTTCTTGTTTTTTTTTTAAACTAACGAAAATTTGACTTAAAAAAATTGATCAAATATTTTTTTGGGGAAGGATCTTGGTTTCTTCGATTAAAGTAATTAATTTTCATATCAGGAAGTGTAGAATGTTCTTTATAACTTCATCTGACTTCTTAAAATACAACTTGAGCTGACTAAATTGAGGATAAAAGTACTAAAACCAAAAACTCTATTATGATTTTTAAAAAAATTAAGTTTTTTTCTTTTTGTTTTGAAGCTAACGAACATTTTTAAAGTCTAAAATATCTAAAACCCATTAAGAAATTTTTTTTATAAAATTGAAAAGTTACTTAAAATTTAAGTTTTTTTTCTTGTTTTTTTGAAACTAAGGAAGATTTTTAGAGTCTAAAATATCTAAAACTCATTAAGAAACGCATTTTAAAAAACTGAAAATTGACTTTAAAAAGTGATAAAATATTTTTTTTGAGGAGAAGGATCTTAATTTCTTCGATTAAAGTAATTAGTTCTCATGTTAAGAAGTACGGAATGTTCCTTATAAGTTCTTCTGACTTCTTAAAATAAACCTTAAGCTGACTAAATTAAGGAATATATTACAAAAACCCAAAGCATTATAATGTTTTTTAAAAAATTTAAGTTTATTTTCCTGTTTTTTTGAAACTAAGGAAGATTTTTAGAGTCTAAAATATCAAAAAACCCATTAAGAAACGTTTTTATTAAACTGAAAAATAACTTAAAAAAGGAATAAAATATTTTTTTGGGGAAGGATCTTGATATCTTCGATTAAAGTAATTCATTTTCATATCAAGAAACACGGAATGTTCCTTATAACTTCTTCTGACTTCTTAAAATACAACTAAAGCTAACTAAATTGGGGAATAAAGTACCAAAACCAAAAGCTGTATCATACTTTTAAAAAATTCAATTTTTTTTCTTGTTGTTTTGAACTTTTTAAAGTCAAAAATATCTAAGAACCATTCCAAAAACATTAACTGACAAACTTGACATACGAAATCGTTTCGAGTTCTTAGTTTGTTCATCTAAGCAATAGTATATTATTTTTTCTCAGTGCATCTACAGTTGCAGCTGCTGCATTTGTCCAGCTACTGTTTGTTTTTACAGGAACACAATTTTTGTTTTCTTAACATTTTTTTTGTTGGTCTCCAAAATGATTTGTTTTGTCTGGTTTGCACGAGGCTTGAAGCTTTAGCTTTTGCTACTGTTTCGGTTGCTGTTTTTGTTTTCTTGCTCTGGCCATTCGCCTGTCGCTGTGGCAGACGGTTTTTGTGGTCCATGTTTGTTGTTTTTGGTTGCATGTTGTTGCTTAAGTGTATTACGAAAATTGCGACTCAAAATATTGAATTACAATTTGAGCTTATGGCAGCGTGCCAAAACTGTCCTTGAGTGCTTCAAAAGGGAAGAAAAAAGTCACAAAAATAAATAAAAAATATATATATATATATATATATTTATTTTAATGAAAAGAACAAATAAAAGAGAGTTTAGAGTAGGATTTAGTTACCATCAAGCACTTTTCAAGAAGTTGACCTTGAATACCATTTTGACTAATTTGAAGTTAATGTTTTGAAAAAAGAACTTGCAAGAGAAAGTAAAAACCTTACTAAAACCCTTGCAAATATTTTAAAAATATTTTTCTCAACCTTAAAAGACATGGAACTTCTTATATTTATTATCTCGCTTTACAACCTCTTTACGATATTCATTAATATTTTTACGATAAGACAATAGTAACAGAACTGACATTGAACTTTTTGAACAAATACAAATCTTGCAAATATTTTCAATAATATTTTTCTGAACATTAAAAGAAATGGAACTTCCTATATTTATTATCTTGCTTTACAACCTCTCTACGATATTCATTAATATTTTTACGATAAGACAAAAGTAACAGAACTGGCATTGAATTTGTTGAACAAATATAAACCTTACTAAAACCCTTGCAAATATTTTTAAAATATTTTTCTGAACATTAAAAGAATTGAAACTTCCTATATTTATTATCTTGCTTTACAACCTCTCTACGATATTCATTAATATTTTTACGATAACACGAGAGTAACAGAACTGACATTGAATTTGTTGACAAGCGCACGCGGCCGGAACAGCTTCTACACATATTAATACGCCCCCAAAAACACACACACAAACACTCACACACACACTTGCATCTACACATGGCTTAAAAATCAACAACTTCGTCAGGCGAAGAAGAATCTTTATTTTTTTTTGCCCAAAAGGGCTGAAAGAGAAAGCTAAACACTCCAACAAGCCTGAAATGCTCGCTAATGGAGTGTAATGTACACACACACACATACAAACACGCAGTAGCGGCAACAAAATGAAACTCAAATAACAATTATTAAGGCGTTGCCAGACATGCACACAACAATTATGCGCCTGTGTGTGTGTGTGTGTGTGTGTGGGAGGAGGAGAAGGAGAAACAGACGCGATACACAAACATACATACACACGCAAGCAGCTGGCCCGCGAGAAACACACACACACACACACACACACACCCATACAATTCCAGTTCCAGTTTGTCGTTCCAGGCCTCGGCTTTGTTGTTGTTTGTGTGCTCGTGGGGGCATTAAACACGCCGTCGAGACAGCCAATGAGATGTTGTTGCCAGTTTGCTCGTATTTGTGTAATGCTTTTGCACTCTCTCTCTCTCTCTCTCGCTCTCGCTCTCGCTCGCTCGCCGCTGTTGTTGTTTGACAGAGGGTGGCATGTGTTCGTTTGTATTTGAAAAACCAGTTTTTTTTTTACAGCAACAACAACAACGAAGAAGAAGAAGAAGAGCAGCAGCGGCGCAGACGTATTGCAATGGTCGGTGAATGAACCGTACGGCGGCCCTAATATCTTTCTAATGCTACCTGGCTGAGACACCATTTTCTTTTATTGTTGTTGTTGTCTTGTGTTGCTTGTTGCTGCTTCCTGTGCTCGTTGTTGTTGCTGGGATTTATGCTTTTCCTTTGTCTTCTTCTAAATATGTTCATATACAAAAACTGAAATTTGTCTGGGGTACTCGAGTGTCAGGCTTTTGTATATGTGTGCGTGTGTGTGCGTGTATGTGTGTGTGTGCGTGTGTGTGTGTGTGCTGCATGTTTGACTTCTTGTGACAAAAGCCGCTTAATGCTGTAATTTTGATGTTTCTGTACAAAAACGTAAACGTTTTAACATGTTTGAGGACAACATTCGCCTAAGTAGAATACATTTTTATTGCAAGTAACTAAAATGTATGGCATTTTTATGCATGCTAGTAAATTTTGAATAGCTTGACCTACAAATAAGTAAAAACATAAAATTTTCTTACTTTTAGTTTGACATATTTTCTAAGTGTTCAAATTTTGTTACGTTTCTAACATTAAAACAAGTAAGAAAGCTTTAGTCGAGAAATCTTAACTAGACTATAATCTGAACACTATACTTTAAGCGTACAGTAACTGCTTGCAAGTATGTGTGAGTGTGTATGTGTATGCTGCATACTTGACTTAACTTCAATGTTCCATATCTCCGGTGTTTCTCAACCGATTTCTATAAAAATTTCACAGATTGTCATTATTTTGTCTAATCTTTCGAACTGCATCAAAACATTTTACAAATTCAAGATTTTGTTGTTATCGATCACATGTGTATATCGGAAACGGAAAGAGTTATCGAAAATTTGAAACAAACTTGTACTGCCTAGGAATTAGGTGAGCTTATCTTCCAAATCTGGAGTCTCTAGCTCTTATAGTCTCAGAGATCGACGCTATATCGACTCGGCTGTTGATGCTGATCAAGAATATATATACTTTATGGGGTCGGAGATGCTTCCTTCTGCCTGTTACATACTTTTGCACAAAACCATTATACTTCAAGGTATATATACTAAGTCAAAAACTTAATTTTTCTTACTTTTAGTTTGAGATATATTCTTAGTTTTCAAGTTTTGTTCCGTTTCTAACATTTTCATGATTGGATTTCCATAAAACTTTAAGATTTCTCCGATATTTGATTTCCTTTGATTATGATCTTTATGATCTCTTTTCTTAAGGAACTTGTTTTGTGTACAAAATATCTATAAAAACAAACATTTAAACAGCTGAAAGCAGAATATTTAATTTTTACTGATTTAAGTTAGAGCTATATCTTCGGTTTTCCAACTTAATGTGCGCATATATCATTTCTTTAATGTTAACGACTCTCCCTTAAGTCAGAACTCAGCGTCATTAAAATCGTTCCTAATCCTCAACTTAAGCCCAAAAATATCTTAAGGTTGTCAACACCAACTTGAAATAACCAACAAATAGCCGAGTATTAAAAATGGCTTAAAAATGGGGGAAACAATAATCAACCCCAATGGAAAATTCCCCCTCGGATTCGAAACACCGCAATGCGGTGTCTCTTCTTCTTCTATATTTAGAGCCCCGCCCAGGAAAATGTCAACCTTGAATAGAAAAGTGAAAAGTGTCGTAAATTTCAAGGTAAATGTAGATTGTGGAACATTCAAAATGGCCGCCAATACAGAATTTCAGTTTCGAAAACATTTCAATGGCGAGTTTTTGTATTAAAAATACTTTTCGCTTACAAATAAAACTTAAATTGTTGCAACAATGGAATTTATATGTTTCTTGGTGTGTGTGTAGGTGATATATATATATAGTATATATGGTATATCGTATATTGTGTAGGTATCTAATGATACGTGATTTTCTTTAAAACGTGACTTTGTATTGATTTCTTTCCAACCGTAATTTTGTTTCAGTTCGAGTTACTTTTGTTGTTGTTGTAATTCTTGTTGTTGCTATTTTTATAACAGTTCTTGTTGTTGTTGAATTTTATTGCACATTCATTGTTGCAGTTGCCGATATCATATAGAATGTTTAAGGTGAGAAATACCATCAAGTTGAGGGTCAAAGATCGAATTTCATTTGAAATATTTTACTTAAATAAAAGTTTGCATTGCTGTTAATAAAAATAAAATAACTGCAGGCAGATTTGGCAAAAATATCTACATAAATAACTATTTTAATCATAAAAGAGTTCAGGAAAATTATGATAAAAAATATTGAGAAATAAATGAAATCAGAAAATAGATCTTAAAGTAAATCTCACAAAAAAACTATACAGAAGAATCAAGTTCTTAAAATTAAAGATTAAATTGTTATCGATGGTAAGTGTCAAGCGGGAATGGGATTAATAGTTTGAAACAAACATGGTTAAGGGAAGCTTACTTTGGAATCTTAAATCTCTGGCGCCTATAGTCCCTGCGATCGTCTTGTTCATACATAGCTATACGGCAAAGGATCAGAGAAGTTTACTTTTGCCTTTTTGCTATTGCAGCTACTTTATTGTATCCTTTTTACCCAATGAATTCAGTTTAAAACAATCCTAGATATTAATACATCATGATCTTGATTTGGTGCTATTATCCTTTTTATGTATATTTATGCAAAATAACTTACGATATACAATATAACATCTGTCGCATTTTTTAGTATAAACTTTTTGTAGCATACTTCTAGGATGATAATTGCAATCATTCCAATTTGCGTGGAAATATTTTTGACATTAAATTAAAGTAGTAAACTTTCGACTTATTACTTTAAAACTATATACTATATAGTATATATATATACTTTGACAATATCTCAAAAATAGCTTAATAAGTATTCTATACAAATTCCTAAAAATTCCTCCAAAGTTCTGCCTCCATAAAATATATAGAGCTTTAACACGCCGTTTGCATGTGTGTGTTTGTGTGTGTGTACATACATATATTGGATAATATTTACCTCTCAAAGTGTAGCATGTTTACATTTGATGTTGTTTGTCGGTCCTTTTGTCTGCTGCCGTCTACTATTTACCTGTTTTTCCCCACTCGCATTCCGAATACCGTATTCCGTATTTTGTATTTCTCGTATTTGTTCAGTGTCCGCCATCAGCGTCAGTAGACATTGTTGTTGTTGTTGTTGCTGTTGATGATGCTGCCTGCTGCTGTTTTAGAACAAATTCAAAATCAAATTCAAATTTATAGTGAACATCACGTACTGACAACAACAAGAACAACAATAGTAACAACAATAGCAACCGCGCTGTAAGTGATAATGGAGGTGTTTGAGTATTTACGCGTAGGTGAGCTCGAACATATGTACGTACACTCGAAAAAACTATCAAGACCAAGACGAAAGACAGTGAGGGGGGAGGGGTAGGGGCACATTGCACAGCAGCTTGTATGCAATGCTATAAAATTATGGTTATCGATTTGACCCCTTGTATTGCCGCCCGGTTGGCTTGTTTGATTTGACGAGTTGCACTGGCAGGAGGAGGAGGGAACGCGGGGAGAGAACTGTAAACTGGTCTATTGACGGGAGCCCAGTGGCCATTTGGTTGCAAGTTTGTATTGTTGATCGATTTTACGTGATATTTTCGAGATTTTCCGTATTTATTGCTGAGGCGGAGGCGCTGCTGGCTTGTGGTACACATTTCATAGCTGCTGTATTTGTACTCCTTGTTGTTGTTGTTGTTGTTATTGTTTTTTCCATTTGAAAGTTTACTTTCGCATTTCGAATGCCTCAGCGCGCTTAGTGTTGTTGTTGTTGCTGTTTGTTTAACAAATACAAATAAAATACATGCATAATTATTTTTATACATACAGACACACATTGTGTAATGATTATGATGTTGCCAGTTCATTATCGTTATGATTATTTGTTGCCGCTTTTCTGGTCTAGCTTTTCGCATTGTTTATTTTCACTTCATTTGTTCAGCTTCGATTTGCTTCCCAACATTATTTATTTCCAGTTGTTTGCATTGGGCTTTAACTCAAACAGAATGATTTTTAGTTTTAATATTATCGAGTTGGAGCTATTTATGTATTTATATATATATACATATATTTGTTGCCATTTGATATTTGCTGAATTAATATTGAATATATTTAAGCTCTTTTCGGTTCGGTTATCCCATGGGATTCGCATGCATTTAAGGCATTTTTGTTGGCCAACAATAATAGTGTTAAATTTATATGCTATTTACCTTTATTGAGTGCATTTTTAATGCCAATTAATACTTTGGCTATGGCTTAAAGAAACGTTCGACTATTTGCTTTATACCCTGAAGCCATTGAGAAAAGGGTATGATGGGTTTGTGCAAAAGTATGTAACAGGCAGAACCCCATAAAGTATATATATTCTTGATCAGCCGAGTCGATATAGTCCGTTCGTATGTGTGAACTCGTCGATCTCAGAGACTATAAGAGCTAGATACTCCAGATTTGGAACATAAGCTCGCCTAATCCCTAGGCAGTACAAGTTTGTTTTAAATTTTCGATAACTCTTTCCGTTTCCGATATACACATGTAATCGATAACAACAAAATCTTGAATTTGGAAAACTTGTTGATGCAGTTTGAAATATTAGACTAAATAATGATATTCTGTGTAATTTTTATTGAAATCGGTTCAGAAACACCGGAGATATGAAGCAATGAAGTTAAGTAAAGTATGTATATAAAAATACTTGCACTTGGTGTAAGGCTGGATTCAAGGCTCTAATTCTAAGTAAATTCAGGGTATTTTCTAGTCTACTTGTTAATAAAAACTTACATGCAAATACGAACAATTTACATTATAAAAATGTGAGATTTTATGGGAATGTTAAATTGGCTTCTATATTTTTTTTTTTTTTAATTTTTTTGACCCTTTTTTTTTAATGTTGATACTAACAAAGATAGTCGTATGGAATTTATGTTTTGTTACATAAATATATATTTACATATTGATTAAATTTTTAATATTTTTTAACATGGCGTTTTTAATTTTTTTAATACTTAATATATTTGATATTTATTTTATACTTTATTTATATATTTTTAATTTTACAACAAATACAGGAAAATAATTTTTTTACATATTGATTAAATTTTTAATATTTTTTAACATGGCGTTTTCATTTTTTTAATACTTAATATATTTCATATTTATTTTATACTTTATTTATATATTTTTAATTTTACAACAAACTCAGGAAAAACATTTTTTATGGGATAAAACTTTAAAAACTTTAAAAAAATTGAATATTGCAGAATATTTATGGCATATTTTAAAAATAAAAACATTCAACTCATTCTTAATATATTTTCTGTAATCGTAAGCTAACAAACTCACAAATTTTTTTAAGAAAAAGTATTAAAAGCTCTATAAACTTAAAAAAAATACATAGTGTAGTACATATTTGTTAGAAACTTAATTTTCAATAAAATATTTAACTTATTTTTAACTTTCAATATAATATTTATTATTCCCAAAATACTTTTAAGTATTAAAAACTCTATAAACTTAAAAAAAAATACATAGTATAGTACATATTTGTTAGAAATTTAACTTTCAATATAATATTTAACTTATTTTTAACTTTCAATATAATATTTATTATTCCCAAAATACTTTTAAGGCAAGCAAAACTAATGTAAAGTTAATTTAACTTAACATCAATTTAAATTAGTGCAAAGTTCACTTAACTTAACATCAATTGAATCGCTTTCATAATCTGAGATTCCAACAGCAAAAAGTTCTACTGCTCCCAGTCGTATCCAATCGTATCCAATCGTATCCAATCGTATCCAATCGTTCAATCTTTCCATGGTTCCAGCTTGAATATAGTTGGAGTATGAACCAGATAGCACAATTATGCTAATCAATAAGCAGTTGTTAGGCACACATAGGAACGGAGCGAAGTGTCAATTGTAGTGATTTTCGGGGGGAAGGGGGGAATCGTCAACTAAAGTGCCGTAAAGCAAAACTTCAACAAAAACTGAACGCAATTAGCGGATTTGGATTTGGGATTTGGGATTTGGGCAAACTTACAGTAAAAGCGAACGAAATGTTGTTGTTATTGTTATGGCCGCCGTTACTTGTTATTGCTGGCAATTAAAACGAACACCCAACCCCTCCCCCCGCCATCCTATTAACACCCCTTAAGCAAGCCACGCCCCATTGAAACCGTTGTTTGATAATGCTAAAGTGGCGCGCAAACAAATCAAAAAGCATATTGAAATTGGGTTAATGTGCAGTCGTCCTGCCGCTAAGGACATTGCGTTTCGTTGTTTACTTTACGGGTTATAATCCCAAAATTAAGCGCCGCCTGAGCATTAAAAATGCGCGCAGGACGCGCAAAAGCGAGCAGGAGCAGGAGCAGAAGGCGACGGCTGTTGTTTCAAGATAAAAACTTCATGTGCGTTGGAAAAACACAAAGAGAGAGTGGGTTGGGGAGCCTTTCGCCTCTGAGGGTGGTTTAACTGAGTCCTTAAATACACACACACACACAAACACACACATGTGTGTATGTGTATTTGTCTTATCGTTATCGTTATGGCAATGTCATATGTTACGCACATTTAAAACGTATGTTGCATTTTGCGTAGTATGTTGTTGATAGCATGGACAACAGAACCTGCTGGCAGGACACATAAGGATACCTGTGTTTTCTCACACTTTTTCGCATATGTGTATGTGTGTGTTTTTCCCCGGTTCGGTTATCAATTGGTCCATTGGAAATACCCTGGCAAGACCTGGAAACCGCTAGCGTGAGAACCTGTCAGATTCCTTGCCTAGGACATTGGGTTACCTGTGGCTGGGAGAGTGCGCGCTTCTGTCGCCGCATGCCACATGCAGCCGCAACACCCACATTAGCCCAGCGAAACGAGCGTACCAATGTGTCCGTTAATTGCTTTATGGCATCTTTCATTTTTGCTTCTTCTAGCGCTATTTTCTTTTTCTCTTTCTTTTTGGTAGCGTGGGAATTGAGCCAGCGCTTTTTTTCGGTACTGTTTACCTGTTGTCAACTTTTGGGCAACTCCTACGCATTGCTGTCCATGAATATATCACAACTCTTTCCCACTCTTTCTCGCTCTTTCCCGCTCTTTCTTAACATGCCTCCTCTCACTCTACTTTTGCTTCGGTAGTTCAAGTTCAGTGTGAATATTTTTACTTTATTTTGTTTTTAGTTGAATATTTGCCTTTTACAAGATTAAGGTCAAGTAATGGGTGAGTAATGGGTGAGAGAAGCGAAGAGCGTAGCCGACTGTTTTGCTATTGGTTTTAAGCGCTTTCCGAGAAATGTGTCGTTACTCAATCGTAAAGCTAGCTGTACCATGCAATACTTGCTGGGGAGTTTCAATATTCTATTACAAATAGAAAAAAAATTCTATTACAAATAAAATTTTTTTTTCATATATAAATCGGGGAACTTTTTTAATCATTACCCCACAAAAAAATGTGGAACTGACATAACCCACCCATTGGTAAAGAAGCAAAAAAAAAATAAAAAATAAAAAATAAAAAAAAAAATAAAAAAAATTGTAATCTCCTACATTTATGGCAAAGAGCAAAAAAAAAAAAACAAAAAAAATGTCTTCTCCTCCATTTCAAGTTTGACTTTTACCCCTCCCCAAAATTTCACTTTTACCCAAAAATGGTTAATTTACCCCAGTTCCCCGACCGCTGGTTTAAATCATTATGTGAACCACTTATTATTCGATTCTTTAAGAAAGTTTTGGAATACTTCAAGATTTTTGAAGAAACAAATTGATGCTTATAATATTATTACTATAAATAAGTTCTTTTCGTAGAAAATTATTTTTAGAATGAAAATTTTTAAAAAATATTTTTTTAAACTATTTTATTGGTTTTGTACAAATATAACTTTAATTTTAGTACAAAATAGTCAATATATGATAATTGTTGTGTTTTCAAAAGTTTTTTAAAATTTCATCTGATCTTTTTGGCGGTGAAAGCTAAAAAATTCCACCCATTGGACATTGAATTCCGATTTGATTAACACAGTTGTACTTATTTTTAATGCCACTAAACCAACTTGCCACGAAATTGAGTTATTTTCAATAACAGACAGATTCTATATTAATAAAATCAGTAACAACAAGTAAGAAGGATCTAGTTGAGAAATCCTGACTAGTCTATATTCTGTAACCCTAACCTAAGATATAACCCTATAATTAACGCGTACAGTCCATGCTTGCAAGTATGTGAGTGTGTACGCATATTGTGCATTCTTTACTTAACTTCAATGTGCTATATCTCCGGTTTTTCTCAACCGATTTCAATATAAATTTCACAGATTGTCATTATTTCGTCTAATGTTTCAAACGTATTTTAAAAGTTTTCCAAATTCAATATTTTGTTGTTATCGATCACATCTGTATATCGGAAACGGGAAGAGTTATCGAAATTTTTAAATAAACTTGTTCTACCTAGCGATTAGGCGAGCTTATGTTCCAAATCTGAAGTCTCTAGCTCTTATAGACTCTGAGATCGTGGCTATATCGACTCGGCTGTTGATGCTGATCAAGAATATATATACTTTACGTTCTCGGAGATGCTTCCTTCTGCCTGTTACATACTTTTGCACAAAACCATTATACCCTTTTTACCAATTTTAAATGGGTTCAGGTTATAAAACAAAAGAGTAACAAAAAAAAAACATTTTTTTATATATTCAAATTTTCAAAAACTTTGTAAGCTTAAGTATAGAAATAGCGTTAGTTACATTATAAATTATTTTCATGTTCACTCCCCAAACACTTCTATGCTCTTTGAGAGTATTAAATGTTTGTCATACTGAAGAACTTTTCCCATTCTAATCAATTTTATTGTGGTATTGAACACATTTAATCGAGTGACTTTGCTTCTTTTTGCTTCCTGGTTGGCAGTCCGATGGGAATTTATCTTACTTCCGCTGTGATAAATATACATATTGCCATCAAATTATGTGATTCCAGTTTATTACTATATAACATTTGATTATACATATATGCACGCATATATCCCTGAGCCATTTTGACCCACTTAGATGCCATAAAGTATCATTAGCCAAGTAACAATAGTTACTTTGTTCCCAGCCTGACTTCGCGCAACAACAACAGCAAAGAGTAAAAGAGAAAAAAGTAGGAACAAGGGATATATATATATATATATGTGTAGGAACGACCTCGGCGGCACTTCAGACGCGCATGTTGTCACATTTGAGTTGCGGATTAGCGGCGCTGCTCTTTAGGATTATGATCATTTAGCAAATCTGTTGCTCCTGTACACACACACACATAAAAACCTCGTGTGTGTGTGTGTGTGTGTGCGTAGCGGATGCTTGCAATTTGCTTCGAAGGCTTTGGCAGCTGAACGACTTTTGACAAATGTCCCATTAAAGAAACACACAAAATCAAAATTGTTTATCATGCCAGATTCATAAAGAGTACACATATATATATATATATATATATACGTTAGTTCATTCATGTCTCAGTTACGTGACCTAAGTCAATAAACTTGGCAATCACGTGCGAAAACTGTTGCCAAAAAAAATAAATCAGCAGGAGCCAAAAACTGCGCCAAAATCACGTTCGAAACTATTTCAAAGGACATACATAAGGGCTGTTTGGGATTGGCAAAAAAAAAGGATACAAAGGTGCTGTATATAAAGTCAAAACTCCTGTGGTTTCTTATGTCAACCTGTTGCACACACACACACACACAGAAACGTTTGCACTTCCGGTTGCCATTGAGGATCAGGCATCAAATTAGTAACATTGCAAAAAGTCAATTGGTCTATGTAGTTCAGGTAGTCTGTTAGTTAGCCAATGGCTGCTGTAGTTGCAGCCCAGGTAAGTGCTAGGAAACTGTTAAAACTGTCCGCTCAGGACGAACTGAGTTCAGTTGCGGACAGGTGATCGTCGGGCTATGAGCAAGTGCTAGGTGTTAAAAATACCCGAAAAATTACTTCCCTTTTTTGTGCATTAAAAAATAAATAAGAAATGACGAACCATCGTCGTGTGCGCAAGGATTGTTATGAGAGCAGATTACATGGTTGGTGTCTAGGATGAACTAAGAGAACTATAATGAAACTTAACTAATAAAATAAAGATACAAAAGTGATCAATAAAAAAAATATATATAATAAGAAAGAAAAACAAATATAATATCAGTTATTAAACTTATAATAATATTTTTAAAAAATATAAAATTTTTTAAAGTATTTTTCCTTATTTAATACTAAATTAAAATTAAATAAAAAATAATTTAGATACAAAAGTGATCAATAAATATACAAAAAAAAAAATAAATAAATAAAAATCAGAAATAAAAACAAATACACCATAACAGTGACTAAACAAATTTTAATAATTTAAAAAAAAAAAAATTTTAAGCTATTTTTCCCTATTAAATACTAAATTTTTCTATGATTTATTTCCTTAATATAATAATATATATAAATAAATAAAAAAAATTTACATCAATAAAAATAACACAAAAAAAAAATTATATATATATATATATAAAATAAAAACAAATACACAATAACAGTGACTAAACAAATTATAATAATATAAAAAAAAATATTTTTTTTGCTATTTTTCCTTATTAAATACTAAATTGTTCTATGATTTATTTCCTTAATATATAAATAAATAAAAAAAAATATAGATCAATAAAAATAAATAAAAACAAATACACAATAACAGTGACTAAACTAATTATAAAAATAAAATAAAATATAGATACAAAAATGATCAAAAAATATAAAAAAATAAATAAAATAAAAAGAAATACACAATAACAGTGACTAAACCAATTATAAAAATATAAAAAAAAAACAAATAAAAATTCTTTTAAGCTATTTTTCCTTATTAAATACTCAATTTTCTATGATTTATTTCCTTCATATATAAATAAATAAATAAAATATAGGTACTAAAATGATCAATAAAAATAACAAAAAAAGGAATAACAAATAGAAACAAATACACAATAACAGTGATTTATTTATTTCCTTAATATATAAATAAATAAAAAAATATATATACAAAAGTGATCAATAAATATACCAAAAATAAAAATAAGAAATAAAAACAATTACACAATAACAGTGACTAAACTAATTATAATAATAAAAAAAATTTTTTGTTATGCTTTTTTCCTTTTTAAATACTTAATTTATTTGCATTGCAGATATATAGCTACAAAAATTATCAATAAACATACAAAAAATAAAAAAAAAAACAAAATAAGAAATAAAAACAAATATCTAATGACAGTGACTAAACTAATTATACAAAATACATATTTTTTTTTTTAAATAAAATTTTTTTAATGCTTTTTCCTTATTAAATATCAAATTTTACTATGATTTTTGCTCATTAAATACTAAAATATTACTATGATTTATTTGCGTTGCAGATATATAGCTACAAAAATTATCAATAGAAGTACCAAAACATAAAAAATAAAAATAAAAAGAAAATAAATATCCAATAACAGTGACTAAACTAATTATAAAAATATATAAATAAAATAAATTTTTTTTTAAAAATAAAATTTTTTTTTTGCTTTTTTCCTTATTAAATATTTTACTATGATTTTTGCTCATTAAATACTAAAATTGTACTATGATTTATTTGTGCGTTGCAGATATAGCTAAAACGTGTGCCATGAAGGAGAAAAGTAAAAATGCGGCACGCACGCGTCGTGAAAAGGAAAACACCGAATTCTGTGAATTGGCCAAATTATTGCCATTGCCAGCGGCGATTACGTCACAGCTGGACAAGGCGTCCGTCATACGTCTGACCACATCCTATTTGAAAATGCGTCAAGTATTTCCCGATGGTAAGTGAGACCCGTTTGTTTCTGCAACTACACTAAAAGAAAAAAAGTGCCAATTAGTTCAATTAAATGCCGCTCAATTTGTTGTTGCTTTTGGCTTTTCATCTCTTTGTCGCGTGTGAATTATTATTGTGAGCTTTTGTCAAATGATGCGGAATCGTTGACAGCATTGCCACGCGGCATCGGCACGCTCATTATGTGGCACATATCCAACACGCAGGACACAGCAGGATACGACGAGGAAGACGACGACGTGTGCCTTTGTTACGACAAAGTTTTCAAGTTTAAAAGCATATGCTAAAGGAAAAAACCACTCAACAATGGGGCGCAGACAATAAACAACAACCAGCCACGTTGGGGGGTGGGGGATATACAGTCCGGGAAAATACAATGGCGGCCTGTCAGCGAAACCAGCGAGAGCGAGAACGAGCGAGAGAGAGAGAGAGCGAGTAGCGAGACTTTGAGACTGGAAGTGAATGCTCAATGGGTGGCACTGACTGGGTGTGTGTGTGGGTGTGTGATTTTATGCTGACTACGAGGGTTGTTGCATGCAACTAAGGAGAGGGTGGGGTTGGGCTGTGATTGTTCTTGTTGTTCCATTGTGCGCAGCGTTTTGTGCTTTTCTTTATTGAAATAATTATTTTAATAATAGGCAACAAACAACGCACAAGGAAGGAACAAGAAGCCAACAACAACAGCAACAACAACACACAACAACAACATGCAACAACAACAACAACAGCAACAACAACAACATGCAACAACAATGAGATGAGTACATGAGAATGCAATGAATATTTTTTTGCCAGGGGAGTTTGAGTTGTGTAAGGACGTGAGTATCCCTGGTCGGTTTTGGGCCACCTACGGCGCTGATGACTTTAATTGGGAATAATATTTAGACGTCAGCTGAATGTGTGTGTGTGTGTGTGTGGCAAGTCTGGGCGTGTGTTGCAAGCGTAAAAGAAAAGAGGCCATGGGAAAGTTTGTCAAAGAAGTTAAACTACTGATTAAAGCTAAAGTTTCCTTTGTTGTTTTTGCTATCTTTGCAGGACTCGGCGAAGCTTGGGGCTCCTCGCCGGTGATGCAGCGCGGCGCCACCATCAAAGAGCTGGGCTCACACTTGCTGCAGACCCTGGACGGCTTCATCTTTGTGGTCGCACCCGATGGCAAAATCATGTACATCTCCGAGACAGCCTCGGTGCATTTGGGCCTCAGTCAGGTGGGTTGTTTGATTTATGCGCATAAATTTTGGCTGGATGTCCTTTCTGGGCCACTTGCATTTGCAAGTCAAGGAGCACTGTCAAAAAGGCGCAAACAAATTTGCATTCACTTGCTAATTGGCACTTTGGAGCAGGAGCTGGCATTAATTTGAGCAATTTCTGATTCCAGGTCGAGCTGACAGGAAACTCCATATTCGAGTATATACACAGCTACGATCAGGATGAGATGAATGCCATATTATCCTTGCACCCGCACATGCATCAGCATCCAGTAAGTAACATACTTTCTCCGTAAGGATACCTTATATTGAATCCTTGCTTGCTTGTAGCTCTCACAGACGCATACGCCGATTGGCAGTCCAAATGGCGTACAGCATCCGGCGGCATATGGCCATGATCGTGGCTCCCACACCGTTGAGATCGAGAAGACCTTCTTCCTGCGCATGAAATGTGTTCTGGCCAAGCGCAATGCGGGCCTAACAACCTCCGGCTTTAAGGTGAGTCCTTTAGCTTCAACTTGTTATACCCTGAACTGATTGGAAATGGTTAAAAAGGGTATAATGGTTTTGTGCAAAAGTATGTAACAGGCAGAAGGAAGCATCTCCGACACCATTAAGTATATATATTCTTGATCAGCCGACTCGATAAAGCCATGTCCGTCTGTCCGTCCGTCAATCTCAGATACTATAAAAGCTAGAGACTCCAGATTTGGTACATAAGCTCGCCTAATCCCTAGGCAGTACAAGTTTGTTTTAAATTTTCGATAACTCTTCCCGTTTCCGATATACACATGTGATCGATAACAACAAAATCTTGAATTTGGAAAACTTTTTGGTGCAGTTTGAAAGATTAGACTAAATAATGACAATCTGTGGAAATTTGATTAAAATCGGTTAAGAAACACCGGAGATATGGAACAATGAAGTTAATTATGCACAATACGCGTACATACACAGACAAACTTGCGCACTTTTTGATGCACTTTGAAAGATTAGACGAAATAATGAAAATCTGTGAAAATTTTATTAAAATCTATTGACAAACACCGGAGATATGGAGCATTGAAGTTAAGTCAAGTATGCACTATACGCATACACACACACACTCACACATACTTGCAAGCACTGACTGTATGCGTAAAGTATTGAACCCTATAGTCTTTCAAATTTTCGATAACTCTTCCCATTTCCGATATACACATGTGATCGATAACAACAAAATCTTGAATTTGGAAAACTTGTTAATGCAGTTTCAAAGATTAGACTAAGTAATGACAATCTATGAAAATTTTATTAAAATCGGTTGAGAAACACCGGAGATATGGAGCATTGAAGTTAAGTCATGTATACACTATACGCATACACACACACACTCACACATACGTGCAAGCACTGACTGTATGCGTAAATTATAGGGTTCAGGTTATAGTCTAGTCAAGATTTCTCGACTAGAGCCTTCTTACTTGTTAATTCTAAAATTCTTCAACTGGTTCTTGCTTTCCTGCAGGTGATACACTGTTCCGGCTATCTGAAGGCTCGCATTTATCCGGACTGCGGCGATGGGCAGGGCAGTCTGGTGCAGAATCTTGGTCTTGTTGCCGTCGGTCACTCGCTGCCTTCGTCCTCCATAACGGAAATCAAACTGCACCAGAATATGTTCATGTTTCGTGCCAAACTCGATATGAAGCTAATCTTTTTCGATGCGCGGTAAGTTAAAGACTTTCATAACTGAAGTATTCAGGGGAATCCTTTTAAAACTATCTCTTTCTCAACCCCAACTCTTATACATGCCATAAAAAAAAGGCTCCGTTTCCTTTTTGTGCCAAACAACACTAGACAAATATTTAAACGGGCTCGCAACACTGCCAAAAAGAATCTATTAAAAAAAACTCCTCAACATCCCTCGAAAGGCATAAAGAAAAGGAAAGACCGAGGGTCTCTCTTTGACAAAAAGGAAAACAAATCATTTCCCTCTTGAGCTTTGTCCAAATTGTGGGTGGTGGGGGGGTTGTGGGTGGTTGTCGGTGCCCTTAAGTGCCTGCCTATACGGCTGCTGGGTTTCTGCCTCCCCCGAACCACTTTGTCTGACATTATTGTCACTCAATTACCCTCATGAATGTTGCCAGGATACCCGCGACTACGCCGGCAGCGTTCCGTCTCTCTCTTGCGCCCCATTTGAACATACGCTTTGAGCAACCCTAAAGTGTGAAACAGCCCTTTTTCTGTTGTTGTTGTTGTTTGCCTGAGTTCTGGCTGTGTTTTGTTTTTGCTGCATAATTGAATTCAAGTTGACAAAAGTAAAAAACCGGCTAACAACACAACAACAACAACAACAAGCAGTGACAAAGCCCCTTCATTTGTTTAAATAAAAAAGATGATACCAGAGAGAGAGAGAAAATGAGAGAATAATAAAATGTATACAAGGCGCGTAACTTGAGCTCTATGTACATAACACCAACTTGTTTTATGCTTGTTGTTTCCATTTAAAGTGTTTGAAAAAAAAAATGAAACAAATACTGGATACTTGGTATTCATGCTCAAGATATACTCGATAGCTTTAATTGCTTGTAATCGATAAATATCGATATGTTTGCGGTTATGTTCAGGAATGGTTTTTTATACTTCAGCTACGTTTAACAAAAGTAAATAGCTTTACTTAATTTCAGGTAATCGATAAATATCGATATGTTGTTCTTAATTTATTTGAGGTTATATTTAGGAATGGTTATTTATACTTGAGTTACGTTTAATATAAGTAAATATACTGACTCGCTTTACTTAATTACTTGTTATCGATAAATATCGATATGGGTGTTCCTACTTTATTTGAGGTTATATTTAGGAATGGTTTTTTATACTTCAGTTACGTCTAACAAAAGTAAATATATTCGCTGGCTTTACACAATTGCTTGTTATCGATAAATATCGATAAGTTGTTTATCCTTTATTTGACGTTATATTTAGGAATGTTATTTTAGTTCCGTTTAATATAAGTAAAAATACTCGATAGCTTTACTCAACTTCAGTTAGTCGATAAATATCGATAAGTTGCTCTATATAGGTTATATTCAGAAATGTTATTTTATACTTCAGTTACGTATAATATAAGTTAATATACTGCTGGCTCTACTTAATTGCTTGTTATCGATAAATATCGATATGTTGTTTATTACTTATTTGAGGTTATATTTAGGAATGTTATTTAATACATCAGTTACGTTTAATATAAGTAAAAATACTCGACAGATTTACTTAATTGGAGGTCATCGATAAATATCGATAAGTTGTTTATCCTTGATTTGTGGTTATTTTTGGGAATGTTATTTTATACTTCAGTAACCATTAATAAAATTAAATATACTCGCTTTATTTTACTTAATTGCAGGTAATCGATAAATATCGATATGTTGCTTATCCTTTATTTGAGGTTATATTTGGGAATGTTATTTCATATTTCAGTAACATTGAATAAAATTAAATCTACTCTATAGCTTTATTTAGTTACAGGTTATCGATAAATATCGATAAGTTGTTTATCCTTTATTTGACGTTATATTTAGGAATGTTATTTTATACTTCAGTTACGTTTAATATAAGTAAAAATACTCGACAGATTTACTTAATTGGAGGTAATCGATAAATATCGATATTTTGTTCTTCCTTTATTTAATTTTATTATATTTAGGAATGTTATTTTTTGCTTCAGCTACGTTTAATAATATTAAATCTACTCGCTGGCTTTACTTAATTGTAGGTAATCGATAAATATCGATATTTTGTTCTTCCTTTATTTGAATTTTATGATATATATATATATATATATATATATTTAGGAATGTTATTATATACTTCAGTAACGTTTAATAAAATTAAATCAACTCGCTACCTTTACTTAATTGTAGGTAATCGATAAATATCGATATGGTATTATTTTATACTTCAGTAGCAGATTTTAGTACTCAAATACATTTCTCAGCTAACTACAGGGTATCTTCTCAGTCACCCTTTGCTCCAACTCCCACTCTACTCTTTCCACTCGTATTTATTTAATTTGTCATCTTATTTACTTGCAGCGTATCGCAGCTAACCGGCTACGAGCCGCAGGACCTCATCGAGAAGACGCTCTATCAGTACATCCATGCGGCGGACATAATGCCCATGCGCTGTTCCCATCAAATCCGTAAGACAACAATAACAAAACCAATACCTTATGCACTAATCCCAACACTCTCTCTCGCTCTCTCCCTCTCTCTCTCTTTCGCTCTCCCTTTCGCTCCCTTTGGATGTACAGTGCTGTACAAAGGACAAGTAACCACCAAATATTATCGCTTCCTGACCAAAGGCGGCGGCTGGGTCTGGATGCAATCCTATGCCACGCTGGTGCACAACTCGCGCTCCTCCCGCGAGGTGTTCATCGTCAGCGTCAACTATGTGCTCAGCGAGAGAAGTGAAAGACTTGGTGCTCAACGAGATCCAGACGGGTGTGATCAAGCGGGAGCCCATCTCACCGGCGGCTCAGGCGGCGGCAGCAACAGCAGCCGCAGCAGCAGCCGCAGCAGCAGCAGTAGCAGCAGCAGCCGCAGCAGCAACATCGTCCGTTACCGTTAGTGCCACATGTGTTGCCGCACAGCAGCCGGCGTCGAGTACGCCCGTGCTGAGTGTCAGTCCCAAGCTGGATCCGTACTTTGAGCCGGAGTTGCCGCCGCCCAATGCCGTCACGCCCGTACCAACGAACAACAACAACAGCAACAGCAGCAACAATAATAACAGCAACAGTAGTGGCAACACTGGTGTGTGGCATCATCAGCAACAGTTGCAGCACGGCGGCAGCATGGAACACGACAGCCTCAGCTACACACAACTCTATCCGCCGCTCAATGATCTGGTTGTTAGTTCCAGTTCCAGTGCGGGCGGAGGCACTGCATCGAGTGCGGGTGGCGGCGGCGGCGGGGGTTCGAGTGCCTCCTCCTCCGGCGTATACTCAACGGAAATGCAATATCCGGACACCACCACGGGCACACTCTACTACAACAACAACAACAACAATAACAACAATCACTATTACTATGACTATGATGCAACGGTGGATGTGGCAACGTCCATGATGCGTCCCTTTTCGGCCAATTCGAACAGCTGTTCGAGCAGCTCGGAGGGCAATGCGTCCATTGTGAATGGCACGTCGCCATCGCAGACCACCTACAGCGATTTGAGTCACAATTTCGAGTTGAGCTACTTTTCGGACAACAGTTCACAGCAGCAGCAGCAACATCAGCAGCAGCAACATCTAATGGATCCGCAACAACACTTGCAGCAACAGCGTTTGCCAACACTGGTGCAACAGCAGCAACAACACCAGCAACATCAGCAGCAGCAGCAGCAGCAATATCAGCAACACCAATATGCCATGCATCCGCAACAGCAACAACAACAGCAACAGCAACAGCAACAGCAGCAGCAGCAACGTGTTGTCAGCGACTTTGCGGAAAGCTTTAAGAGTGTGAATGCTGCGGCAGCAACTGTTGCTGCCACGCCCCATTACACGAGCGTCATTGTGGAGCCGCAGCATTATATAACCAACGATTTTGTGCATTAGCCGATGTTTCTAAAACAAAAACAAAAACAAAATACAAAAATACAATGTTGTTGCAATCTGTTATTGTTGTTGAACACTGGATTTATCGATTTATCGTTTATCGCTCTGTTTATCGATTTCATGTAATAATGTGGCTGAGCCACGATGCAAGCTTTTCATTTCTAATCTAACTATATATATATATATATATATATATATCGATAAATCGATGATGATATATATATATATATATATATATATTTATCAATTGGCTCATTTGAAAGGAAAATAATCATTGTTAACAAAATGCAAATACAAATTATATATATATATATAACAAATTGTATATTTAAGCTCTAGACTTAACTGTTCATACAAATTAATTTATACACACACACACACACATACACATATATACATGGGAAAGCTCCTCGACATATTTTGTATATAAGTCTGGGTTTCTGTTCTCACACATACATAGATATCTGATATGAACGATCGATCTTCATAAGTCACGTAAATAATTGTACATGTAACATTAATTGTAAACGTAAAAACTTTTCTAATTTGAAATAAACAAGTTATTATGTGGGTGAACAATAAAGATAAATGAAGAAAAAAGCTTCTTTTTGTGTAGTTTAGGCTTTGTAACGGGTTTAAAAGCTAAGCTTAAAGCTTTGGCGCCACCTTGCGTTTGAACGCCGCAACTGTGCGCAATTTTAACGAAACTTGCTTCTGGCTTTAACAGTCTGGCAGCACAAGTTATTATGTGGGTGAACAATAAAGATAAATGAAGAAAAAAGCTTCTTTTTGTGTAGTTGAAGCTTTGTAACGGGTTTAAAAGCTAAGCTTAAAGCTTTGGCGCCACCTTGCGTTTGAACGCCGCAACTGTGCGCAATTTTAACGAAACTTGCTGCTGGCTTCAATAGTCTGGCAGCACAAGTTATTATGTGAACAATAAAGAGATAAAATAAGAAAAAAGCTTATGTTTTTGCAGTTTCATCGTTAAGCGGGTTAAAAATCTAAGCTTAAAACTTTGTCGCAAAGAGCGCAACCTTGCGTTTCAAAGCTGCAACTCTGAGCAATTTTAACGAAACTGACTTCTGGCTTTAACAGTCTGGCAGCACAAGTTATTATGTGGGTGAACAATAAAGATAAATGATGAAAAATGCTTATTTGTCTGTCTAGTTTCATCGTTAAGCTTTCTAACGGCTTAAAAATCTAAGCTTAAAACTTTGTCGCAACGCGCGCCACCTTGCGTTTGAAAGCTGCAACTGTGAGCAATTTTAACGAAACTTGCTTGTGGCTTTAACAGTCTGGCAGCACAAGTTATTATGTGGGTGAACAATAAAGATAAAAGCAGAAATAGCTTATCTGTCTGTCTCGTTTCATCGTTAAGCTTTCTAACGGCTTAAAAATCTAAGCTTAAAACTTTGCAGCAACGCGCGCCACCTTGCGTTTGAAAGCTGCAACTGTGCAATTTTAACGAAACTTGCTTCTTGTTTTAGCGATCTGGCAGCACTACGCCAAACAGCACATAGATGGCGCCACAACTGCTTGCAGCTGGCAATGCTTTAACTATTTGTTGCACATTTAAAAATAATTGAAAAATAGCAATTAATTATTTGATCGAAGAATTTCGTTTAATTTTAAATTGTTTGCCCTATTTGAACTCAAACGATATTGGTTTTGGGCCTTCTGCAGATTAGTTTGTTTATTTTGGAGCAATTTTAGGCCATTTTTGGTCATTGTTGGCCATTTTTGGTCAACTGCAAAACAAACAAATTACGGCCAGTTACAAAGGACATGTCCATGTTGTTCGTGTCCTTGTTTGTGTGTGTGTTTGAGAGTGTCATTGATTTATTGCCTGCCATTTTGTGTGTGTTGACTTTTTAGACAAGAGTGAAAGAGACAGAGAGAGGGAGAGAGAGGGAGGTGGAGAGATTTTTGCGGATTCTGCTGACCTCCTTTGAGCCTGGCTAATTGTCGTTTTTCAATTGCCAGCTCAAAACTTATTTCTTGAAGCATGCGAACAGTTGCACATAGACCGCAAATTATTTAATTGCATTGCCCCCCACACACCCCCCACACCCCCCATCCAATAACTTGACTGCTTTATATCTACATCTCTGCTCGGCTCGGCTCAAGGACTTTTCCTTAATGCAATAATTTAAGTGCAACCAAACCACAACTTTGTGAATGCTGCCACAAACTTCAACTTGCCCCCAAAGCGAGCCAAAAAGCCAAAGAACTCATATTAAAAGAACAAAACGCCAAAAATAACCAAGCAAAACGTTAAGAAACAAAACTGAACAGTTATGTTAGGCATCTCGAAAGTTCATATACACTTTTCAAACCACTTTTGAGTGATAAAATTGAAAATATTCCCAAAAAAAGTGCAAAATAAATTTTGCTTTATTTTTGTCTATTTATAATATAATAAAAATGATTAATAAATAAATAATAAATAAATACATTAGAAAATTAAGATTCTTAACTTTTTTTTGGAATTTATTTGGATTTTTTTTGAAAATTATTTGAATATTTAAGAATATTATAAGCATAAATCGAAATTCACAATTAGACACTCGACGAAAGAACTTTAAATGCGCTGTGCAAAGTGCATCAACGAAAATAAAAGTAAGAAAACGGGAATAATACAGTTGTGGGAGTTGTTTCGCCGCCTGCCCATGCTCCTCCTCCCCCTCCTGCATCTCTTTCTCACGCAGCACAAAAGCTTTGACTGCTCAGCTCCTTTGCGGTTCGTTCGGCTTTTTTTTTTTTTTGGTTGGCAACGCTGGACAGCAGTAGCGGCAGAGGAGAAGAAGAAGCAGCAGTAGCAGCGGTAGTTGGGAAGAAGAAGCAGCAGCAGTAGTACAGAAGAAGAAGCAGCAGCAGCAGCGGCAGAGGAGAAGAAGAAGCAGCAGCGGCAGAGGAGTAAAAAAAGCAGCAGCAGCAGCAGTAGTTGGGAAGTAGAAGCAGCAGTAGTAGTGGAGAAGAAGAAGCAGCAGCAGCAACGGTAGAGAAGAAGAAGCAGCAGCAGCAGTAGTTGGGAAGAAGAAGCAGCAGCAGTTAGGAAGAAGAAGCAGCAGCAGAAGCAGCAGTTGGGAAGAAGAAGCAGCAGCAGAAGCAGCGAGTCAGCAGATGAATCCGAAATGCACTTTAATAACGAAAGTTGCGCCATTTTGGGAAAAACATTGAAGTGAACATTTGTGAAATGCAAACCTAATTTCTAGCTTAAACGCAAGTGCAAGTGCAAAGTATTTTAATTTCAAATTCGTGCCTAGACTTCAATGCTCGACGTGCCAGCTGTTTATACCCTGAACCCATTGAAAAGGGGTATAAAGGGTATAATGGTTTTGTGCAAAAGTATGTAACAGGCAGAAGGAAGTATGTCAGAGACTGTAAGAGCTAGAGACTCCAGATTTGGAACATAAGCTCGCATAAACCCTAGGCAATACAAGTTTGTTTCAAATTTTCGATAACTCTTCCCGTTTCCGATATACACATGTGATCGATAACTAGAAAATCTTGAATTTGGAAAACTTTGAGATGCAGTTTGAAACATTAGACTAAATAATGACAAACTGTGAAAATTTTATTGAAATCGGTTGAGAAACCCCGGAGATATGGAGCATTGAAGTTAAGTATCCACTATACGCGTATACATACACACACACACTCACACATACTTGCAAGCACTGACTGTATCGTAAAGTATAGGGTTCAGGGTATCGTCTAGTCGGGATTTCTCGACTAGAGCCTTCTTACTTGTTTCAGAAATATTTTAGTCTTTGCTTTTTTGGACATTTTGCCAAAGAGTCGGCGGGGGGGTGAGGGTGTGGGCGAAACACTACCAAAATGCAGCAGCTGCCACAAAAAAAGTGCTTTACTTAAATTGAATGCGACAAGTTTTGTATTTAGATATGGCACAAATTAAATGTTGAACTAAATGTCGAGAAACTTTTATCAATTTGACTCACATTCAAAAATATTACAAAAAAATATTCCAAAAAAAATTTTCATTTCTGACAGCAGTAAACTATAAAAGTCTTTATTAAAAACTTGCAGCTTTCATCTTTTAGTTTTTTTGTTTGCATATTCCGCTCAAATTGTCAACAGTTATGGCCAGAGTCAGTGTTGCACAACGCACCAAATATTGGCTTTCGTTGCATAATATTTTTGCAAAAGATCTGCAATATGGACTGCTATTTTTTTTAAAGCTTGATTTTTAATACTCGCACAAAAAATAACATACGCTAGAATAGTATTTGGTTTATTTTAACTGTTTGTTGATTTTTCAATGTGAATGAGTTTCAGAAAAATTGAATATATTGTGAGTACGGCTATAGCTTATAAGCTGTTGGATTATTGGAATGGCAATTGTGATAAATAACAAGAAAAATTGTTGTTTCGAACTTGAATTGAATTATATCTTTAAAGGAAACTATTTTCCTTAATAAAAGTAAAGTGGAAAAAAATGTTAAATTTTTTTTAAAAATTTAAAAAAAAATTTTAATAAATTTTAAATATTTGAAAAATTTAAAAAAAAGAATAAAATATTTAAATACATTTTCATATAAATTTAAGTAGTTTTTCAATCTTGAAATGAATTATATCTTTAAAGGAAACTATTTTCCTTGATAAAAGTAAGGTGGAAAACTAAAAAACAATTTTAAAAATCGAAAAAAAAATATATATATATTTAAATGCATTTTCAGAACAATTTAAGTAGTTTTTCGAACTTGAATTGAATTATATCTTTAAAGGAAACTATTTTTCTTAATAAAAATACGGTGGACAAATTTTAAAAACAATTTTGAAATTTTTTAAATATTTTAAAAATTGTAAAAAAAATAATCAAATATTTAAATGCAATTTTCATATAAGTTTAAATAGTTTTCCAAACTTGAATTGAATTATATCTTTAAAGGAAACTATTTTCCTTAATAAAAGTAAGGTGGAAAAATAGGAAAATATTTTAAAAATCGAAAAAAAAAGAATAAAATATTTAATTGCATTTTCATATAAATTTAAATAGATTTTTCAACTTGAATGGAATTACATCTTTAAAATAAACTATTTTCCTTAATAAAAGTAAGGTGGAAAACTAAAAATACTAATTTTAAAAATCGTAAAAAAAGAAGAAAAAAAGAATAAAATATTTAAATGCATTTTCAGAAAAATGTAAGTAGTTTTTATTAACTATTTTTCTTAATAAAAATAAAGGTGGAAAACTAAAAAAACAATTTTAAAAATTGTAAAAAAAAAGAAGAAAAAAATATAATAAAACCTTTAAATGCATTTTTATATAAATTTAAGTAGTTTTTCGAACTTGAATTAAATTATATCTTTAACAGAAACTATTTTCCTTAATAAAAGTAAGGTGGAAAAAAAGGAAAATATTTTAAAAATCGAAAAAAAAGAATAAAATATTTAAATGCATTTTCATATAAATTTAAATAATTTTTTTTAACTTGAATGGAATAACATATTTAAAGGAAACTATTTTCCTTAATAAAAGTAAGGTGGAATACTAAAAATACTAATTTTAAAAATCATAAAAAAAAGAATAAAATGTTTAAATGTATTTTCAAACAAAAACTTAAGTTGTTTTTAATCAAAAAATTAGAAAAATATTTCTATAAAACATGCAAAATTATTCGAAAAATATTTTCACATTTTATTTTAAGCATTTATTTTATAAGAAAAAACTTTCGTAAAGAAAAAAACTGTTATACAAATAAAATACGCACTTTGTTAATATTCCTTCTTTCTTAGATAGTTTTTTAAAGATATTTTTAGCCAGGTATTAAATGCAAATGTTCATCTCTAAGCACATTCAAAATGGAAAACAGTTGGAGGAGCTTTGCTCCACCATCATTGCGGTTCGGCACGGAAATGGCCAACGATTTAAATGTTTAATGCGTGCACGTTGCAGGTGTGCAGATGGTCAGAATGGTCAAAATGTTCAAGGATGCTTGGAGATGGAAGAAGAAGCAGAAGCAGTCGAAACATTTTAATGTAACTACGTGGCACACATTCTGGACAGCATTTGTGGCTGGTAAAATGGAAAATTTCAAGCCTATTACATAAATGTTTAAGTGGGCAAATAGTTGGGGCACAAAACAAGAGACACATGCGTCCAAGAAGCAGTCCAATTCCCCAGTTCATTGCACGCAGCTGAACACACACACACACGCACGCACACACATTTGACTCAAGGGAACAGCAGCGAGAAGGAGGAAGAAAACGAGAATGGGCTTATATATATATAGTAGAAACTAAAGTGCCTGGTCAGGAATGGTCTAAACCGTAAATGGGGCCAGTTGAAAAGTGCAATTGGCGACTACAAAACAAAACTAGTAAAAGCGCACAGCAAGAGAGATAAGAGAGAGGGGGAGAGGGAGAGAGGGAGAGGGAGAGAAAGTAGTGTGTGTAAGCAAAAGTTGGTTGGAAAAGACAACTCTGGTAATTTGTTCTGAGCGGCTTTTGTTTTGTGCCTTCTTATGCTTCTACTACTTATTCGTCGGAGTCCAATGGACAGAGCGCAAGGAATTGACAAAGGATGACGACGGACTTTTCCTAGCCCCGACAACGGACACTGATTGAGTGTGTGTATGTGTGGGTGCCAAAAGGCGCTTAGCATCCTTTTCCTAAGCTTTCACTTTTCAATTGACCTTTTCTGACATTTTGCGCATTGCCCGAAATTTATCACTTAATAAATTTTCCTTACCCCAATTTTTCCTCATATTGTTTTTAGGTCCTATAGTAATTGGAATGGTTAAAGTACTACTGCAGAAATATATAGACAATGTGATTTGCGGTTGGGACACAAATTTAAAGCTGGCCAAAAAAAATAAAGGGTTTTTACACCCTGAACCCATTGAAAATAGGTACAAAGGGTATAATGGTTTTGTAGAGAAGTATGTAACAGGCAGAAGGAAGCATCTCCGAGCCTATAAAGTATATATATTCTTATCAGCATCAACAGCCGAGTCGATATAGGTATATCTTTCCGTCCGTCCGTCTGTCCGTCCGTCCGTATGTATGAACTCATCGATCTCAGAGACTATAAGAGCTAGAGACTCCAGATTTAGAACATAAGCTCGCCTAATCCCTAGGCAGTACAAGTTTGTTTTAAAATTTCGATAACTCTTCCCGTTTTCGATATACACATGTGATCGATAACAACAAAATCTTGAATTTGAAAAACTTTTAAAATACGTTTGAAACATTAGACGAAATAATGAGAATCTGTGAAATTTTTATTGAAATCGGTTGAGAAACACCGCATATATGGAGCAGTGAAGTTAAGAAAGTATGCACTATAGGCTTATAGGGTTCAGGGTATCATCTAGTCGGTATTTCTCGCCTAGAGCCTTCTTACTTGTTTTTGCAAATACACAAGAGACGCATTTTCGTAATTGAATTGAAAGTTTTTATCACAATGCAAAACTATTTTAACACTTTCGTAAGGCCCGAACCTTCATAAATATAGACAAGAGAGGCAGAAGAAATGTGTATTTCAAGTTTTAATCAGTACATAATGCAGAGTTTTCCAACATCAAAAGTGTTATGAAACTGCAAGACATAACTTTCGAACTCAAAGTATGGCTCTAAAATAATATTACTTCGAATATTATAGCACTTTGAAACGCGAGTATTTTGAAAACTTTTGGGTTGTTAAAACAAATTGATTTCCAGATATGTTTATGACGAATCGAGGAAGTAAAAGCCAGCCGATTTATGATGCATTCAGAACAAGATTGTAATATATTTTTTATTTGATCTGCATAAGAAGTGAAGTCTTTTACGCTGTGTTGTTGTTAATTTTGAGCGGTGTTTTTTTTGGGCAGAGTAAATGCCATAAAAAAGGATGCCAAAGCCCATATTAACGTTTTTTTTCTTTGTATTATACGCACTTTGCTTTGGCTTCAAAGTGCCAAGAAGCCAAGTTGGCAATCTTTCGGCTCTTGTGCAAATCCTTTCGTGCAGACGTAAACGTTTTGCAAAATTTATGTAAAAGATTTACGCATAAAATTGCGCGTCATTGAAGTTCAAATGCGGCGATTCGAGATTTGTGAGATGCGTTGGCAACGAGAAGAGGGGAAGAGTGGGGGGGGGAGGAGGTTTATGAAGAGCATCGACATTGTCAATACACTTCAGCCATTAAGTGTGGTGGCAACCAAGTCACTCAATGGCGGCTCAAACTAAACGTTGCGCATACGCCATGTGCGCCAAGTAGAAAAGTTAAGCGCGGCTATTACGGCAAATTGAATAATATTCGGAACGTGTGTGTGTGTGAGTGAGTATGTATGTGCAAAGGCGTGAGTGCTCTTGACTAATACACTGCGAGAAAAGTTAAGTCAATTTTAAATAAACTTAAGTCAAGTAGGGGAAAGTTAAGTAAAACATTCTTGAGTTATTAACCAACTAAAACAGCTGAAATTACTTCCTGTACTTAATGAACAGCAGTTGAAAACAATTTTCAACGTTTTTGAAGTCATTTTTTAATATAAATATATTTTTAATCGATAAGAACTTAAGTTCTTAAGATTTAATCGAACTTTAAACACTTTTCCTAATCTTCTTTTTTGTTGCTTAAAAGTAATAATCTAAAACCCAATCGATCTTAAATAATAATATATGTATATTGTAGTTAAAACAATTTTCAAATTTTTTTGGTCATTTTTAATATAAATATATTTTTAACCGATAAGAACTTAAGTTCTTAAGATTGAATCGAACTTTAAACACGTTTCCTAGTCTTTTTTTGCTTTCAAAGTAATAATCTAAAAACAAATCGATCTTAAATAATAATATATGTATATTGTAGTTAAAACAATTTTCAACGTTTTTGAAATCTTTTTTTTGTATAGAAATATATTTTTAACCGAGAAGAACTTAAGTTCTTACGATTGAATCGAACTTTAAACACGTTTCCTAGTCTTTTTTTTGCCTTCAAAGTAATAAGCTAAAATGAAATCGATTCTAAATAATAGTATATGCATATTGTAGTTAACTGTGCTATTTATTAGGAAATACTTGAGCTTTTTCACAGTGTATACACACAATGCATATTTATTCTTTGCCTGTGATATTTTATGCATTTGTTTGTTTGACTTTGAAGTGAAGCGCAAATACGCCAAAACGCTGCCAACACTTTTTCTTTCGCTTATTCTATTTTTGCGTACTTTCTTTTTTTTTTCCGCGTTTTCCGCTGCTTATTTTTGGCAGCGTTTTTATCAGCACACGCACAGACGTTGTCTTTTTTTAGGTATTGGGGGTGTACTCATACAGTATTTTTTTTTTCGCCTAAATCTGTGCTATATATTTTGCATCATTATAGCTGCCTGCGGCGTATACAGTCGTTGCTGTTGTTGTTGCTCTGTTTGTGCTTTATGTTGTGATGCTTTCTCGCGATTTTATGACTTTGGCAGCGCTACGCTTCAATTCCTCAACTACCCCAAACCGAAACGCAGCCCTATCTGGCGAAAAAGTAAGAGAAAAAAACAGCTGTTGAAACAGATTTCGCTGACGCTTATTTCCCCCACTTTGGAAATCATTTTTCGATATGTTATTTGACTCACAAACACACACATGCGAGTGTTCGTGTGTGTGGTATTGGTTTACCTTGATTTTCTTTTTTTCCCCCGCAGCCTAGCGACACTTTTAGCATCATTATCTGCACGGCATCGAATGCTCAAGCACTTTGAGACGCTCAAAAAGCATAAAAAAAGCAAATAAATGACAGTAAATACACACACATACACACACGATGATACCACAAAGATACGCGTGCCCAGATACATATGTATCTTTGTATCTAAACTCTGGCAGTCATAAACTTCACACTATGCAACATGAATGCTAAGCATTTTGTCCAACGAAAACAACATTAAAACAATACACAAAACTTGCTGATTCCACGTAATTTGAGTAAGGCATGAAAAGTGATGGAATAAATTTCCAAATAAATATATATTTTCACAGTTGTATTAAACATGAATATATTTAATCAATGGAGAATGCATAAAATGTATAATGTATTGTATTTCACTGGACAAAACAATGCAATTACCAAATATTATATTGAATTGAGTATAGAATTTCTTTTATTTTGTTAGCCGGAATTTTTACATAAATAACATAAAAAATTCATCAAATTTAAATTGATTTTGATTTGTAAGAGAAATATTTCTTATTTTATTTTGTATTTTTCTTAAACCTTTAAAGCGCTTAAAGCTAAGAAAAATCTAAGAAAAATATTTCTTAATTTATTTTTCATTTCTTTTTAAATGTTTAAAAATTTAAGAGAAATATTTCTTATTTTATTTTTTATTTTTCTTTAATCTCTAAAGCTTATAAGGCTAAGAATATTTTAAGAGAAATATTTGTTATTTTATTTTTTATTTTTCTTAAATCTTTAAAGCGCTTAAAGCTAAGAAAAATGTAAGAAAAATATTTCTTATTTTATTTCGTATTTTTCTTAAATCTTTAAAGCTCTTAAAACTAAGAAAAATGTAAGAGAAATATTTTTTTATTTTATTTCTTATTTTTCTTTATTGTTTAAGGCTCTTAAGGCTCAGAAAAATTTAAGAGAATTTTTTTTTTTTATTTCTTAAAATAATTGAAGAGAAATATTTCTTATTTTATTTCCTATTTTTCTTGTATGTTTAGACCTCTTAAAGTTATTTCTTATTTTATTTCTTATTTTTCTTAAATCTTTAAAGCTCTTAAAGCTCAGAATTATTGAAGAGAAATATTTCTTGTTTTATTTCGTATTTTTCTTAAATCTTTGAAGCGCTTAAAGCTAAGAAAAATGGAAGAAAAATATTTCTTAATTTATTTTTCATTTCTTTTTAAATGTTTAAAGTTCTTAAAGCTACGAAAAATGTAAGAGAACTTTTTTTTTTCATAAATCTTTAAAGCTCTTAAAGCTCAGAATTATTGAAGAGAAATATTTCTTATTTTATTTCGTATTTTTCTTAAATCTTTAAAGCTCTTAAAGCTCAGAATTATTGAAGATTTTTATTTCTTATTTTATTTTGTATTTTTCTTAAATCTTTAGAGCTCTTAAGGTTTGTTTGGCATCGCGTTTTTTGTTGTTTATGTTTTCAAAAGATTTTTGTTTGCTGCCCAACTCGCTGATGATGATGTTCGAGTTTGCGATGCTTTATATACTATATATATATATATGTTTTTTGCAGCCATCTCTCAGCGCAAAATCTTAATTTGGATAAGTGCATTCCTAAGCACAAACAGCTGCAACGCTGCCTCGATGGGAAAGTTCACACATCTTTTTCGACACTAAACCGATGTTCGATGTTATTGGAAGACGAACAAAAACTGTCCAACTGAAAGAGTGTGCGGGTGTGTTTGGGTGTGTGTGTCTGTGCTTAACACACCATTGAACTGTTACGCAACAACATATGCGTGTTGTCTGTGTGTGCGTCCAGCGGTGGCGCCCCAAACGACAAATCCCATTTGATGTTCACACAGCAGAAAGGCAACGACCAATGAAGCATGCAAAAGGTATTTCTGTTTTCGTTGCCCGTTTTGCCCTCCCCCTCCCCCTCTCTCTCTCTCCCTCTCTCTGTGCCCCTCACTTGGCCTCTATCATTCTTTTGTCGATAGCCGAGATTTTGGCTTTGTAACTCAAAATCGACAAGGAGCAGCAACAAGGAGCAACAAGGAGCAAATGTGCAAACAACATGAAAAACGCCAGCGTTAAAAAAAGTAAGAAGACCTCAAAAGGAGATAAAACAGAAGTGCTTAACAGCGCCGAAGTTTACATACACTAGCAAGAGGAATGTCAACGCAAAGCAGCAAACATTTGCATATGGAAATCTGAGATTGAAGATAATTAAGGAAGATTTTAAAGAAAAGTCCTTAATACTAACTTGATACTAGTTATGGTTTGAAGACATCAACTAAAGGAATGGATAGGTATGTGTAATATATAACTAATTATATACTCATCAACAAACGATGAAAAATCCAAAAATTAGAAAAGTGTAGCGAATCGAAAACTTCTCGAACATAACTAAGCCGAAACTATATTGAACTTCTTGAACTTTGTGCAGCATAAATTCTGTTTTCACTTGTCTACTTTCTGGTTAGATACTTCTTTCTGAATGCTGTGGAGTGTGCGGCTGCAGCAATGTTCGCGTTGCCAGCTTCTCGATTTTATTATTAAAAGTAGTACGCGCAAGCAGCTGCCCATTGGATTGGATTAGGAAGCTAGCGGCGAAGCTGTTTCGCCCATTGTACACATTGTGCATTGTGCTTTGTACATTGTCCATTGGGTCATAAAATGGTTTCCGGCTATGCTTGAAGTGAGATTAACTTGTCGTTTGCAATTTCTCTTTGATTTGTTTCAACAAAAAAGAAAGAAAGGAAAGGGCGCAATCAGGCGACTCAACAATATGGCTGGTAGCTGCTTAGCTTAAATTGTTTTCATGTTAACCAAACCCAATGCCTGTTGCTTTATGGCCGATGCGATTTCGCTTTCATCTTGGCTGAAATTTTTTTATGTGCCATAATTTATTTATACATTTTACTCGTTAATACGTTTCATCAACTGATGCGAGCTTACTATATTCAGCTCAGTCGGTTGATTATATATATATATAACTTTATTATGTGTAACTGGGTTGAGAATAAAATATTTTATAAAATTTAATGATGAAATTTGGCTTTGAATAAAATATTGCATAAAATTAAATGATGAAACTTGGTTTAGAATAAAATATTGTATAAAATTAAATGATGAAACTTGGGTTTGAATAAAATATTATATAAAATTAAATGATGAAACTTGGTTTCGAATAAAATATTGCATAAAATTTAATGATGAAATTTGGCTTCGAATAAAATATTGCATAAAATTAAATGATGAAACTTGGTTTAGAATAAAATATTGTATAAAATTAAATGATGATACTTGGTTGCATATAAAATATTATATAACATTAAATGATGAAACTTGGTTTCGAATAAAATATTGCATAAAATTTAATGATGAAATTTGGCTTCGAATAAAATATTGCATAAAATTAAATGATGAAACTTGGTTTAATATAAAATATTGTATAAAATTAAATGATGAAACTTTTCAACAACAAACTTTACTTAAAGCTTAACTTAATTTTGTAAAGAAAAAATTGTTTAAAAGAAAAAATTCAAATATAATTTTTTAACATTATAAAAAAATATTTTTTATGATGAAATGAAAAATTCGCTAAAAAAAAATGAAGAAACAGTCATTAGGTTGGTCTAATGCGCCTAAGAAAACCTTTTTTATTTTAACTTGGTTATGTGCAACTTGGTTTAGAATAAAATATTGTATAAAATTAAATGATGAAACTTGGTTTAGAATAAAATATTGCATAAAATTAAATGATGAAACTTGGCTTAGAATAAAATATTGTATATAATAAAATGATGAAACTTGGTTTAGAATAAAATATTGCATCAAATTAAATGATGAAACTTGGCTTAGAATAAAATATTGTATAAAATTAAATGATGTAACTTTTGAACAACAAACTTTACTTAAAGCTTAACTTAATATTGTATTTAAGGAAAAAATTCAAATATAATTTTTTAAACATTTAAAAAAAATATTTTTTTCGAGTGAAATGCAAATAAATTGGAAAAAAAATTAAGAAACAGAAGGTTGGTCTAATGTGCTTAAGAAAATTATATATATTTCAAATAAAATGTTTTAGTTATTGATTATTTCTGTTTTAAATATATGTAAGGACTTATCAAGCGATCCACACTAAAATCAACTTGCCAAAACTTATGCAAAGCTTAAAGGCAAACTTGAAAAACAACAAACTTGAAAAGTTCAAAGTTTTAAGCAGGGTATTCCCGCAGCAGCCGAGTACATAAGTTCTCGCTCCCCACTCCCCCCAATGACCCATGTAATTGTTATACATTTGTTGCTGCTGTTGTCTTTTGTTCATGTTTTCGTTTTTTTCTCAAAACATACAAATTGATTTACAACGATTCGTTTTGAGAGGTAAAAAACTCACATAGTCGAAGCTGACCGGGTCGCCAGGGGAATAGACTCAGGTGTGGGTTTTATTTGTTTTGAAATTGTTTAACGAGTTCACCAGCCCACCACCACACACAAACGCACACGCACACTCACTAGAGCTCTTTATCACCCCTCAGTTCCCTTTAAACCTGCCTGTTGCTAATGCGATTTTTATGCGGGCCATTCAAGTGCGCTCAGCTATACACTGACACCAAAAAGGTGGAACAAATGCTGCCTTTTTATACCCTGAAACCATTTAATGCTTTTGTGCAGAAGGCGGCATCTAAGACATTATGATATATATTCTTGATCAGCTTCAACAGTCGAGTCGATATAGGCATGTCCGTCGATCTCAGTGACTATAAGAGCTAGAGACTCCAAATTTGGAACATAAGCTCGCCTAATCCCTATGCAGTACAAGTATGTTTCAAATTTTCGATAACTGTTCCAGTTTTTGATATACACATGTGATCGATAACAACAAAATCTTGAATTTGGAAAACTTTAAGATGCAGTTTGAAAGTTAGGAGAAAATAATGACAATCTGTGAAAATTTTATTGAAATCGGTTGAGAAACACCGGAGATATGGAGCATTGAAGTTAAGAAAGGGTATAGTCTAGTCGTCATTGCTCGATTAGAGAACTTCTTTTTGTTTTGTACAGTACAATTAAACCCACGCAATCAGAATGCAAGATGAAGGCACTCTCTCCCTCTCGCTTCCTCTCTCTCCCTCTCTCTCTCTCTCTCTCTTTGTCTATTTCTAAACAATGGAGACTAGAGCAGCCATGTTGACAAAATGGCGGCCACAAGCTGCAAAGTCAACAAATGCGTTTTTACGCTGCGTTGCTTAACAGAACTCGCTGGCTGCTGTTGTTGTTGTTATTCTAGTTGTTGGATTACACTTTTAGGTGCTTTTGGGATTTTTCGAGTTGACTGTTTTGTTTACTAAAAGCGGTTGAATGCTTGCACTGCCTTGACAAATGACTGTCAGCAGTCCTAACAACGAAGTAGCTGCTAACCCTTAACCCTTATCCCCTTTCAAAATAATTGACAAAACCTGGCTTTGAGATATTCGAGTGTTGGCTTCAAGTTAAAACCACTTTTATTTAAAACAAGTAAGCAGGCTCTAGTCGAGAAATCCCGACTAGACTATACCCTGAACCCCAAACTTTAAGCGTACAGTCAGTGCTTGCATGTATGTGTGTATACGCGTATACTGCATAGTTGACTTAACTTCAATGCTCCATATCTCCGGTGTTTCTGAACCGATTTCAATAATATTTCACAGATTCTCATTATTTCGTCTAATCTTTCAAACTGCATTACATAGTTTTCCAAATTCAAGAATTTGTTGTTATCGATCACATGTGTATATCAGAAACGGAAAAAGTTATCGAAAATCTGAAACAAACTTCTACTAAATAGGGAGTATGCGAGCTTATGTTCCAAATCTGGAGTATGTAGCTCTTATAGTCTCTGAGTTCGACGGACATGGCTATATCGACTCGGCTGTTGATGCTGATCAAGAATATATATACTTTTTCAGGGTATAAAAAGATCGCTTTGCTGTTGAATTTACTTTTCTAATTGAAATGCTGTGCAAAACTAATCGATTGATTATTATAAAAATTGCAATTTAAACGCAAATTTAAGATCTAGACCATATATATATATATATATAAATCACTTCAGTTAGAGCTGTCACCATGAAGTGTTCTACAATATTCTTAGGTACAGTTGGAAAATATTTAAATAAATATATTCCCTTACTCCCATTGTATTTTCACAGCATTTCTGTGCTGTCAAGTCCAGCAAAATGTTGACTGTCGCCTGACAATTAAGTTTCTTGAATATCCCAGGGAATTTTCGCCTCCCATGGAAAACGTAACTCAACCTTCGAATCCATCAATAGTTCCACGCATCAAGGGACGAACTCGCAAGACTGTGCAATTGCGAACTAGTTCGGCGCTCGATGAGTCAGAGAACTATTGCTGCTTCTGGGTATATCAGGGACATCCAGCACTAGCGGATAACTGGGAGAATCAAGCATATCCTTTTGATTTCGTGTTCAATGGCCAAGTGGAGCGCAGCCATCAAAATGGCTCCAACACCCAACATTGAGCCATAAGTTGTTAATTCGAGCCTACGGGCAAGAAGTTATGCTTACACATCAAATTATAATTAACTTTGTCTCGAGCTTTCGCCTTAAAGTTGAGTTTTCCGTTGTTGCCCAAAACGCTCTGACAGCCACATAATGGATTTGACACATTATAATCAGGTTTGCATAGTTGGGTCGACTGCTCGAACGGCTCGACAGGCGGTCTTCAACATTGTCGTTTTGTCGTCTTGTCGCTGCAAAGCCACAGGAGGTCAATCCTCCAGAGCAGAAGCAGTTGGGGTGGTAGGAATTGTTGAGAAGCCTTCGAGCGTTTACACTCACAAAAATAATGTCAGTTAAGACTAAAAAAATTGATAGAAATATTTTGAATATATTTTTTTATGATTTTCACAAAATTGCTGTTCTCAATATTTTAAAAATATAAAATCCAAAATTATTTTTTTTTGGTAACTAAAAACATTATTTTATGATTAAGAAAATAATATTATTAAGTGATATTAAGACTAAGAAAATTGATAGAAATATTTTGAATAATTTTTAATGATTTTTACAAAATTGCTGTTCTCAATATTTTAAAAATATAAAATCCAAAATTATTTTTTTTTGGTAACTAAAAACATTATTTTATGATTAAGAAAATAATATTATTAAGTGATATAAAGACTAAGAAAATTGATAGAAATATTTTGAATAATTTTTTATGATTTTCACAAAATTTCTGTTCTCAATATCTTATAAATATAAATTACAAAATATTTTTTTTTGGTTTAAACTAAAAACATAATTTTATGATTAAAAAAATAATCATTCTTTTTCCATTTTAAGAAGCTTTTGCTGGAGCTGTTCCCAATATCTTAAAAAAAAATTCCAATATATTTTTTATAAACTTAAAACATAATTTTATGATTTAGAAAATAATCATTCTTTTGCTATTTTAAGCAGCTTTTGCTGTAGCTTTCACACATACACAAAGAAAGCTTTCACACATACACAAAGAAAGCTTTCACACATACATAAAAAAGCTTTCACACATACACAAAGAAAGCTTTAAAGCTTTTACACATATACAAAGAAAGCTTATGATTAAAAAAATAATTTTATGATTAAAAAAATAATCATTCTTTTGCTATTTTAAGCAGCTTTTGCTGTAGCTTTCACACATAAGCAAAGAAAGTTTTAACCTTTCAAAAAAAAGCTTTCACACATACACAAAGAAAGCTTTCACACATACAAAAAAGAAAGCTTTAGAGCTTTCACAAGCTTTCTAGCTAAGCAGAACTTTTCTTATATCGATGTTCGACATGCTATGCCCTGCTTTCTTTAAGTGTACTGTTGACTTACCAAGATGCAGACATCAAACTTGGACAAAGTTGCTTTCTCTTTCTCTCTCCCTCTCTCTCTCTCTCGGTTTGTCTGGCGATAAGCAGTCAAGACTCATGTCCAGGCATTTACTTAGTTAATTAAATTGAACTTCTTTGGGGAAAAATTTGCTTGAATTATGCTCCTGGCCAGAATCGCACTCAAATTCGCACGTCTGCCCCTCCCACTTCCGAGTGGGCTATCTGAGGTTTGCACAACCAACTATTTGCTCATACTTAAGCGTACATAAATATGCCAAACAGTGAAGATGTTTGCATTTAATCTTGCATTTTTGTTCTTCATTGCAGCTTGTATAATTCAGTGAAGGCAAAGCTTGAGTAATTTGCTGCCTCAATGCTTAATGGAAATGCAGCAAAAGATTCCTCAAACACACACAAACACACACAAGCACAAACACACACATACACACGCACAAACACACACATATACATGTACATGCATATATATAAATAGTACTCTAGTTTCGTTTGCAGAAGCTGCCAATTTCAAACTGAAAACTCCCTACGAGGGACACTTCACACACACACACACACACACGCATACACGTGCACACAGTTAAGTCTCTCTCCGTGTGTGTGTGTGTGTTTGCAAATAATTTTAAAACCGAATCGAATTCAAATGATTTGATGCCTCAATGGACATTGCATGTTGAAGTATTCGTTGTCAAGCATTGAGACTTTAGTTTAAACACCAAGCCACGTTGATATATCTATATATTTATGCTTTGATATTTAACTTTATGGAAAAACAAAGCTTACGAATTTTTTTCGTCTATGTAAATTTAGTTTTATTTTCTTGTTGCAAGTTTTTGTGTAGTGTGATTATATTGGATCATTCTGTTGGTATTTTACTATTAAATTTCATTAGAATTAAAAATATGTGGTGATTTTAATTGTTTAATTGTTTTAAAATTGTGTCAGTTAAATTAAGATCAGTTTAAAACTTAAATGTTTAGCCAAGACACCAACCACATAAGGCAAAAGCGCGCAACGCACAAATGAGCAACTATCGATATCGGTGAGCAGCTGCTTATCGATCGAACAGCTGTTTATCGTTTAGTTTGCGCGCGAATTTAGCAACTCGAGTTTAGCGCGTCGCGAATAATATCTTTATATTTATGCTTTGATATTTAACTTTACACATATATACTTTATGCAAAATCAAAGCTTACGATTTTTTTATTGCAATTCGTATTTGAAAAATGTAGTTTTATTTTATTTTTGCAAATTTTTGTGTAGTGTGATTATATTGGATCATTCTGTAGGTATTTTACAGCTAAATTTCATTAAATATAAAATATGTGGTGATTTTAATTGTTTAATTGTTTTAAAATTGTGTCAGTGAAATTAAGATCAGTTTAAGACAGTTTAAGCAATCGATGCTTAGCCAAGACACCAACCACATAACGCAAACGCGCGCAACGCACAATTGAGCAACTATCGATATCGGTGAGCAGCTGCTTATCGATCGAACAGCTGTTTAGCGTTTAGTTTCGCGCGCGAATTCAGCAACTCGAGTTTAGTGCGTCGCGAATAAGTGCTTGTTTTTTGTTTTAATAAGTGGTAAAGTGTTTGTTAATTGCTGTTAAACATGTCTGTGCTGCTGGCAGACATTGATGCGACTTGCGCCGCGCTGGGCGTCAGCGATGGCAAGCGCTACCAAGCCGAGCCCGACGCCGCCGAGGGCTTAAAGGTATGTTGCGAATACAGAAGAAGAAGACTTCATATTGTTAAATGCCATTGCTTTGCAGCATCTGATTTGGATACTGCGCCGCGATCTCGACAATCATGAGTATCGACGCCACTTGGGACGCGCCAAGGTGCTCCAAACAGATTTGGCCTACATGCTGCCCGACTACGTGAATCACGAGGAGCTGGCCGATTTGCTTATACGTCTGCTTGTCATACTGACAAATCCTACGCTGTTACTCTATCGCGATGGCCCGCCCAACGATAATCACGGCCGGAAAGTGTTTCTCGAACTGATCGACATATTGCAGGGCTACAAAGCAGCCTTTGCCAGGGACAAAATCTGGACGGCGCTGTTCGAGAAGCTGAAGCAGGCACTGGAAATTGTGAGTACAGCAAAACAAAAACGATAATTTTTTTGACTAAACTAATAAGCATAAAGGCAACATGAACGAATTCGACAACAACAACAACAACAATGGGGGCAGTGGCAGTGATAGTGAGAGCGACGATTCCCACTCCGACTCGGATCAAAGCTGCCGCTACTACATGTGCTCGGTGTGCAGGCGAACGGCGCGTCAGCCTGTGGTCTCATTCTGTGGCCACATTTTCTGTAGCTTCTGCATCGAACAGTGGATCTTCGAGCGGCGCGATAATCCCAACAACATCTCGTGTCCGTATTGCAAGTCGCGTCTGGGCTATAGCATGCTGATACCCATCCGTGCGGGCGCAGCTGCACCGAAACGCTGCAACTCCAAGGCCATTGCCGAGCATCGCTACAATCAGGAACGCATCTATACCTTCTCCATGCGTTCGCGGGTGCCCACCGAAAAGCTGATCGTTGGCAACAAGACGATGTTTGTGCCGAAGCTGATGCCACGCACGCATCCGTTGCATGCGGCGCTGCAACGCGATCGTGCCGCAGCCAGTCCGAATGTGATTCGACCGCCTTGGCATTGTGTGCTGCCCCTCATCATTTTCTGTCTGACTCTCGTGTATCTACTGGATGCCTGGTATCGCTAAACGAACTTCTTTAGCTTTTCAAATTGTTCAAATGTTTTTTTTGTCATTTTATTTTTTGTTTTTAAATAGATTTGCCTAATCTCTTCCTCTCTCTCATCGTTAATTATGGCAGTTAAATGGGGGCCAAGGCAATTATCGAGCCTGGCATTTGCACAACTATTTCTGTAATCTTTATAGACCTCTCTCTCTCGCACAAAAGTCCTATTAATGTGGCAGTGCAAAACTTTTAATGGCTCTCATCGTCCTCGTCCTCGTCGTCGTCCTCGTTGCCGGCAGAGAAGTTTTTCGAAAATGTTTGCTGCGTCCGTTTTTATCGCCTTTTTCTTTTGTTTTTTGGTTTCTATTTTTTTTTTAGCTTTTTGGTCTTCCTTTGTGCGCTTCATAACTAATTTGAACTTCATTTACTATCTGCATTTCATCTATAGCCTTTAGCTTTTATCTTCTCCTCTTTTTTCATATATGTTACTAGTTGGCTGGTGTAACAGTAATCCTATATCCACCTATCTGCAACCTTTAGTTTCTCTCTTGCCCCTCGCTTAACCCTTAATAAGTTGCGGTTCCGTTGTTGCCCCTTTGAAGTTCTTTGAGAACGTGTCAAAAATACGAAATGTTTCAAAAATTTAATTTCGTAAAAATCACACGAAATCAAATCGTTGTCCCAAAAACTTTCACAGCGTCAACCGCAACAAGTCGATCTAATAAACACCCACAACATCAAAAAAATAAAATAAAGTAGAGGAGTATAAAAGTGCCAGAAGGCACCTTCAAATTAAACGCGTCGCATCGACTACAAGGATATCTGTGGTTATTTTTTATACCCTGAACCCATTGAAAATGTGCAAAAGGGGTATAATGGTTTTGTGCACAAGTATGTAACAGGCAGAAGGAAGTACCTCCGACCCCAGAAAGTATATATATTCTTGATCAGCCGAGTCGATATACCCATGTCCGTCCGTCCGTCCGTCTGTCTGTACGTCGATCTCAGAACCTATAAGAGCTAGAGACTCCAGATTTGGTACATAAGCTCGCCTAATCTCTAGGCAGTACAAGTTTGTTTTAAATTTTCGATAACTCTTCCCGTTTCCGATATACACATGTGATCGATAACAACAAAATCTTGAATTTGGAAAACTTTTTGATGCAGTTTGAAAGATTAGACTAAATAATGACAATCTGTTTAATTTTATTGAAATCAGTTGGGAAGCACTGGAGATATGGAGTATTGAAGTTAAGAACACACTCACACATACTTGCAAGCACTGACTGTATGCGTTAAGTATAGGGTTCAGGGTATCGTCTAGTCGGGATTTCTCGACTAAAACCTTCTTACTTGTTTCTTTCTTTTTTTTTTGCCTTCTCGGCACATGACCAAAATGTGTCACACAGCAACAAAACAGTGGGTGCTGTCAGTATGCCACCCGCACACACACACATACTAGCTAAAAACCACAATCAGCAACAACAAGAACAACAATTGTGGATACAATTTGTAACATTTTGTGCGTCTGACTGCCTGAGAATGAAACGTTTTCTATTTCTAAATTGTACCTGAAAAGAAATGAATACAAAAATCGAAGAAAAAAATATATAAATACTTCCATACATTTTACGAAGCGGCAGGGAATTACACACACGCACACACATACATATATTTGGAATATGTTTGAACGCATGAAAATTTACTAGGTTTTGCGTTGAGGTCGTGAAGAGTAGAAACCTAAAAAAAAAAAACTTATTTAACTTGTTTGCTTAGTGTACTAGAATCTTCCAAAAAAAATAATAAAAATTGCTTTGAAAATAATTTGATAATCGACATTGTTATAATATATTCCTTTTTTTACTTTGTTGACGCTTTGAAAATGTTTAGAAACAGAATAAGCTCTGAGATGGAGTTGTTAAGTAATATTGGGCTGGAAAGGAAGTACTTAGAAATATCCTTTACAAGAAAAAAAGAGAAATGTTTTCCGCTTAGCTAGAATCAAGAAAAGCTTACTCAGGTCTGTGAGATAAAGTATTAAAGTCGGATATATTATTAAACAAGCATTTCTTTATTACAGGTTTGAAATGTTTTTATAAATTCGCAATTTTTTTTTTTTTTTTTATATAAAAAAAATCAGTTATTTTTTTTTACATATTTTTTAAAGATTAAATTTCCGCACATAATTTATTACCAACCACATAGTTCCTACAATTCTTTTAAATTAAAAAAAAAAACATATACATAATTCATATACATAATAAACCATATACAAATATGGTTCCTTGAATATCTTTTCTGTAAACCATATAAAAATATGGATCCTTGAATATCTTTATATCTTTGCTCAATTAGCTTTTTTAAACACAAAAGGAAAATATGATACGTTTATTATTAAACAAGCATTTCTTTATTACAGGTTTTAAATGTTTTTATAAATTCGCAAACATTTTATTATTTATTTATTTTTATATAAAAAAAATGATTTTTTTTTATATATTTTTTTTTTAGATTAAATTTCTTCCCAAAATTTATTACCAACCACATAGTTGCTACAATTCTTTTAAATTAAAAAAAAAACATATACATAATTCATATACATAATAAACCATATAAAAATATGGTTCCTTGAATATCTTTTCTGTAAACCATATAAAAATATGGATCCTTGAATATCTTTATATCTTTGCTCAATTTGCTTATTTAAACACAAAAGCAAAATATGATACGTTTATTATTAAACAAGCATTTCTTTATTACAGGTTTTAAATGTTTTTTATAAATTCGCAAAAATTTTATTATTTATTTTTTTTTATATAAAAAAAATGAATTTTTTTTTACATATTTTTTTTAAGATTAAATTTTTCCCAAAATTTATTACCAACCACATAAAAGAGAGAAGATTTCATATACATAATAAACCATATAAAAATATGGTACCTTGAATATCTTTATATCTTTGGCCCATTTGCTTCAACACAAAAGCAAAATATGACACGTGTCCAATTTGAATTGCTTTTCCTTTCCATATCTTTTTCAACCCTCAACTGTCATTTAAACAGTTATAAAAATGTCTGCACACAACACAGGATGCCATATATATTTTATATCCTTTTCATAATTAATAAAAAGGAAAAAGTGAAAAGTCGCTCAATGACTTTCATTGGCAATTATCGAGCATTGAATGCCAAACCATTTTTTAGTAACGTAAAGCAAAAAATGATGTTGATAATCGCAGAAGCTGCAACATGGCAACACACACACACACACACACACACACACACACACACACACACATGAAGATGCCCCTTCTGCCTGCTGCTTTTCTAGTAGAAGTCAGCATCGTTGGCAGAGCGAAATAAATTCATTTAAAGCCGATTGAATCGACATTCATAACACTCCGGGGAGCAATTCCAAAGGATTTTCATGGTTCTGTTGGGTTTTGCCAGCGAAAGAGTCGCCAGAGGATTTTCTTTAGATTTTCATTTTTTTTTCTTTTCTAGCGAATGTTTTTCATTTTTGTGTGTGTTTTTTTGTTGTGTTTTTTAGGTTAAATGCTAGAGGAACTCTCTATATGTTTGTACGATTTGCGGCTGTTGATGCTGTTGTTGTTGTTGTTGCTGTTGATAATGAATGTGTGGGTGGATTGGGAGGATGTGCCCGTTGGCTGTCGGTTTGCTTTCTGACTTTTTATGCTTTACTTCCTTATTTGCGTGGCTCCGACTTACACGCTTTGATGTATGCGAAGCAAGCTGGGGAATGAGGCACGTTTATGTTGTTGTTGTTGCGTGGGGTAACCAAAAGCGGAAGTCATTATTAACTTTGGCCTTTTTGGGGTAAGGGTGGCGTGTGTGTCCATGTCGAGAGTAGGAGCCTGGAGCTGGAGTCACAGCTGGCTTGTAGGCACAAAAGCCGCATTAGTTGTATTTATTTGTAAGCCAGCAGCCGTAACTGTTTGTGCCTCCTCCTTCTGCTACTTCTCCTCCTTGTTGTCGCCCCGAACCCAGCGCAAATTGATTTCAACTTGACTTTGTTGTGGCGGCATCTTCTCGGCTCTTGTCTGTTTGGGGTCCTGTTTAGCTTTTTTTTTTCGGTGTTCCGCCTTCCGTTTTACAGTCGAGCTACATAAATTTGCAATTTAATTTAATTTCATTTCATTTGATTATTTTAAGTTGACTCGCGGGATTTGCCGCTTGGATTTGGCCGCAAACCATTTTTATTATTTTGACTTTTAATGTGTGTGCTTAACATCACTTTGGCGCTCTTTCTTCCTAAGGCCTTTGCCATACGCAGCGAGGAGCAAAATTTGTTGATTGAACGCATCCTGGTCCTAGTGCGCAATGTCCTGCAAGTGCCTGCCAATCCGGAAGCCGAATGCCGTGCCGATAACGATGCCAGTTTACATGATCAGGTCATTTGGGCACTGCATCAAACGGGCATGTTGGATCTGGTGCTCTTCATCGTCTCCTCGCCGGATGAGGAGCAATTCCATTTGCATGGCTTGGAAATCATTTGTCTACTGTTCCGCGAACAGGTAAGAGATTAATATACTTAGTTTGTCATGATTAAAACTCTTCTCTCTTTTTGCAGAGCGCTGAATCTCTCGCGGATGCCTCGCTTCAGCGCAGTCTCAGTGAGAAGCAGCGTGATCAGCAGGAGCTGCTGGCCGCTCGTCGCCGGGAGATTGCCCGGCGGCAGGCACGACCGCCACCGGGTCGACACTCGCGCTTTGGTGGCACCTATGTCATACGCAATATGAAATCGGTTTCCGATCGCGATATCATTTGCCATCAGCCGTTGCAGCGAGTCTCCGCCATTGATTTCGATCGCGAGAAGCAGGCACAGAAGCGTTCACATCGCCATATTAAGGAGGAGGCGCAGGTGACGCGACGCAGCGCTTTTACTGTTAGGTAGGAGTAGTTATAAATACTGTTATGTATGGTGGCATCATGTCATCCATTAGTCTGCGTCGACTTCCTGCACTTTAGCGACGTCGGGTCTATTGTGTGGATGCGGCCATTAGCATCGGAATTGTTATGGTTCCAGGCTGGCAGGCCACATTCCGGTCATTGATTTTCGATTTTACGCTGCAGTCGAGTCCAATCGAAGCGAATCGAGTCGAGTCGAGTCGAGCGAGTAGCAAGCAAGCGCATAAAATAATATTCAATAATAAATGAAGGCATTTCCTTTTTCCAAATCCCCACACACTTGCTTATGCCTTACCATTTTTATACCCTGAACCCATTGAAAATGGGTAAGAAGGGTATAATGGTTTTGTGCACAAGTATGTAACAGGCAGCAGGAAGCATCTCCGACCCCATAAGGTATATAGATTCTTGATCAGCATCAACAGCCGAGTCGATATAGCCACGATTTCAGAGACTATAAGAGCTAGAGACTGCAGATTTGGTACATAAGCTCGCCTAATCTCCGCGCAGTACAAGTTTGTTTCAAATTTTCGATAACTCTTCCCGTTTCCGATATACACATGTGATCGATAACAACAAAATCATGAATTTGGAAAACATTTTGATGCAATTTGAAACATTAGACGAAATAATGACAAACTGTGAAAATTATATTGAAATCGGTTTAGAAACACTGGAGATATGGAGTATTGAAGTTATGTCAAGTATGAACTATGCACACATACTCTAGATTTGGTACATAAGCTCGCCTAATCCCTAGGCAGTACAAGTTTGTTTCAAATTTTCGATAACTCTTCCCGTTTCCGATATACACATGTGATCGATAACAACAAAATCTTGAATTTGGAAAACTTTTTGATGCTATTTGAAAGATTACACGAAATAATGACAATCTGTGAAAATTTATTGAAATCGGTTGAGAAACACTGGAGATATGGAGTATTGAAGTTAGGAAAGTATGCACTATACGCGTATACACGCATACTTGCAAGCACTGACTGTATGCGTAAAGTATAGCGTTCAGGGTATAGTCTAGTCGGTATACCTCGACTAGAGCCTTCTTACTTGTTATCGAATCGCCCCTAACGAAATTGGCTGCTGGGTCTTCTTTTGCTTGTTCGCTCGCTTGCTTGCCTTTGGCTTCTGGTTCTGGCTGACTTGGCTAAGCGAAACAAAGACGTGGCCATTTTGAAGGCGCCGGTTGGGCAATGTCTTTTGTGCCATCGCTATAGCCATCGCTATCGTACTCCCTAATGGCCACCAGGTGCACCTATTTTATGATTTTGTGCTAACCAACAAACTACTTAAAGGATATAGTATACGCCAATGTGCTGCCCAGGCAGCTTCTTGGTGGGCTTTGGCAAAATGCATTTGCCCTAATACTCTACCTTTTGAAAAGATTATCAAAGCTAAGGCATAACAGATGTGGCTTAAGGGAGAAATAACTTTAATATGTATTTATTCTTCCTTGAATACTAATTATGTTCGTTTAATTACAAAGTAATTAAGAAGTAATTAAACTGGTAATTATATTACCATTCGATTTTCAACTGTTAGAGCATCTATTCATTGACTTTTGTATACCAAAAGTTCTCTCTCTTCGGTTGTTGTTGCGATTTGTCGTCCAGCAGCCATAAAATGCCGAGTAAAGATAAAAATGCAGCAGTGGCAGCATAATCTTGGTGGCGCCACTGCAACGACGACGACGACGACGACACCATCAGTGTAAACCTCTGACTTTAACACACTCTTCATCCGCCTCATGCCACCGCCTCACGTTGCAAATGTGCAACGATTTTTGCAATGTGGGCCAACACTTTTGCTTGTTAGTTTGCTGACTTTTGTTTGCCGGATTGCCTGGTTTATGGTCTGGCCCCAAACAGTGTTTGCCGGCCATAAATTGGCCACAGTCCCTGGCCCTACTCCTCGACCTGGCCTGGCCTGGCCGCACCGGCTGTGTGATTAGGCAACTCGCTAGCCAAAACCGCCCCATCAATAAGCTATTGCAACATATATATTTTCAATGCATTTGCCAAGCATCACAGTTTGGATCTGATATGCTCGAAGGAGCACGTAGAAGAAGAAGAAGGAAAAAAACCCAAACAGCAGGGGTAAAGTTCATCAATGTCACGTGTTGGCCCTCGACGTGCAACAGCCGCAACACAAACGACACAAATAACAACAATTTGTTGCCACTCAGCGAGTATTGCAAAGTTGCAATAAGCCGCCAGGCGTCTAAAATGTTTTCGTTCTTTTGGCATAAATTAATCGGTGATGCGTTTTGGCCTGCGGTTGCCAACTAGTCAGACAGCCAACTAGTCCGCCCGAGATGCCGAGATTCGGAGAACAAATGGATCTGGCTGCTCTATCTTGTTTGCGGGAGGGTGTTGGCTGCAGCAGCCTTTAGTGCCGTTTTACTCAAATAAATTGGCCAGAGCAAATTTATTGCATGAACCGCTGCCAAGTGCCGTTTGTTAGATACAACCACTTGTCAATATGTAGAGAGGCACACGCAAAGAAAAAGAGACTATATCAAAGACACTTGAAGCTTACTGTGCGAAAAAGTACTTTACTACAGTTTCCAAATTCTTAACTTAAGATTCATAAAATCGAATAAAATCCTGGCTCAATAAACTTTGGTATTATATTACTTTTTTGTGGTGAAGAAATCTTTTTTTTGTTAATATATACTTGATCAGAAGTACCAAAGAAATCACAATCAAAGCGGAAACATCTAAAAAAGTACTTGATTATAGTTATCAAATTCTTAACTTAAGCTTCTCTAAGCATACTTTAACTAAAAAGCAAATATAATTCTAAACTGAACTAAACTTTGGTATTATTATACATTTTGAATAAATCTTTTTTGTTGCTTTATCAGAGGTGCCAAAGAAATCATAATCAAATGAAAAAGTACTTGATTATAGTTTACAAATTCTTAACTCAAGATTCACAAAGCATACTTTAGACGTACACTTTGGTATTATTATATTTACGTGGTGAAGAAATCTTTTTTGTTAATAAATACTTTATTAAAAAAAGGTAAAAGAAATCACAAAGAAAGGGAAACATCTGAAAAAGTACTTGGTTATAGTTTACAAAATCTTAAACTTTGGTATTATTATACATTTTTGTGGTGAAGAATTCTTTTTTGTTAATATATACTTGATCAGAGGAGCGAAAGAAATCACAATCAAAGCGGAAACACCTCAAAAAGTACTTGATTATAGATTCCAATTACTTAACTTAAGCTTCGCAAAACATACTTTAACTTAAAATAAATATATTCCTGGGTCAATACGTAAACTTTGTTATTAGTATACATTTACATGAACAAATCTTTTTTGTTAATAAATCTTGATCAGAAGTGCCAAAGAAATCACAATCAAAGCGGAAACATCTGAAAAAGTACTTGATTATAGTTTCAGAATTCTTAAATAAGATTCTCTAAGCATACTTTAGATTAAAATCAAATAAAATGTAGGGTCAATACGTAAACTTTGGTATTATTATAGATTTTTGTGATGAAGAAATCTTTTTTGTTACTTGATCAGAGGTGCCAAAGAAATCATAATCAAATGAAAAAGTAGTTGAATATAGTTTACGAATTCTTAACTCAAGATTCACAAAGCTGACTTTAACTTAAAAGCACATATAATGCAGTTTCAATAGGTAAACTTTAGTATCATTATACATTTTCGTGGTGAAGAAATCTTTTTTGTTAATAAATCTTGATCAGAAGTACCAAAGAAATTACAATCAAAGCGGAAATATCTGAAAAAGTACTTGATTACAGTTTCAAAATTCTTAACTTAAGTTTCTCTAAGGATACTTTAACTAAAAATCAAACAAAATACTTTAGACGTAAACTTTGGTTTTATTATATTTACGTGGTGAAGAAATCTTTTTTGTTAATAAATACTTTATTAAAAAAGGTAAAAGAAATCACAAAGAAAGCGAAAACATCTGAAAAAGTACTTGGTTATAGTTTACAAAATCTGAAACTTTGGTATTATTATACATTTTTGTGGTGAACAAATCTTTTTTGTTAATAAATCTTGATCAGAAGTACCAAAGAAATCATAATTCAAAGCGAAAACATGTGAAAAACTACTTGATTAAAGTTTACAAATTCTTAACTTAAGCTTCTCTAAGCATACTTTAACTAAAAAGCAAATATAATGCAGGCTTGATACGTAACCTTTGGTATTATTATACATTTTTTGAACAAATCTTTTTTGTTAATAAATACTTTACTAAAAAAAAGTAAAAGAAATCATAAGCGATTATTCAAAGCGGAAAAATCTTTATATTTCACTTTAGTTGTACTAAATATAACACTCCGAGATTCATATATCACTTTAAAATCTCTAGTACTTAAATATATCTTAGACATTCCTTTTTTTCTTTCTGTGCACATATATAGAACATACTACATACATATATAAATGTAAATGTATGTGTGCTTTTGAAATCGTTTGCTGGCACTGCCATTCAATCAATATTATATTGTGGTATAATCATTTTTCATTCTCTACTACAATGTCCTTATGTGCTGTGTACGTTCCATTGCAGACTCTGCCTGCGCGAATATTGCATTGAGGTGCTGCGCTCCGCTTACAACACGTTGGTGCGGCAGGTGCGACGTGTCCTGGAACGCAATGCTGGCTCCTCGAGTCACGATGACTCTTATCTGCTGTGGGCCATACGATTTTTCATGGAGTTCAATCGTTTGAGTGGTCTACAATTGCAGCTAGTCAGGTAAGCCAACTAACTAAGTGTGTGTGAGAATGTAAATATGCGAGTGTATGTGTGTGTTTGTGTGTGTGACTTGCATTTGCCATTGTCAAATGGTTTGCTGGTATCTGTGTCATCTGGGCTAAGTTGGTTAACCAAAGCGTTCAAATTAATTGCCAATGATTTTCATAATGCCCAGAACGCCGCAGATCGAATGAAAGTAAGTCAAAAGGCATGAGTGAATGAGAGCGAAACTCGTCCCAAATGGCTTTTGAAAAGCTAGCCAAGTGGTGGTCAATCGCTGGCAAGCGTCGAGTCCGCAAATATGCAAATCCTTAAGCCCAGCTGAAACGTTTGGCTTTCAATCAAATTACGTTCACACTGTTTTTATCTCTTGTACTCTATAGTCGAAAAGTTTTTTTTGCTGGGTTTAAAATTGTTGTATTAAAGAACCAAATACAGAAAATAAAATAGTACTTGACACCATTCTATATATATAAAGTTGTAAAGAAATGACTTATGAAATATGGATTATATATATATAGAAGCATTTTCACGCTGAACACTAAATTCTTAGGTTTACTTCATCCTTTATCGATAAGAATCGATTACCGATAGCAAGACAAGGAAGAACATTAACAAGTAAGAAGGCTCTAGTCGAGAAATCCCGACTAGACTATACCCTGAACCCTATACTTTACGCGTACAGTATGTGTGTGCGTATATCTGTGTTCACAATAGTGTATACTTGACTTAACTTCATTGTTCCGTATCTCCGGTGTTTTTCAACCAATTTCAATACAAATTTCACAGATTCTCATTATTTCGTCTAATGTTTCAAACTGCATCACAAAGTTTTCCAAATTCAAGATTTTGTTGTTATCGATCACATGTGTATATCGAAAACTGGAAGAGTTGTCGAAAATTTGAAACAAACTTGTACTGCCTAGGGATTAGGCGAGCTTATGTTCCAAATCTGGAGTCTATAGCTCCTATAGTCTCTGAGATCGACGAGCGACAGAAAAGCAGGTTCTTTGAGTCCTGTGGAATAATAGGATTCTTAAGCTTCAGAAATACCAGGTCTTTGTGGTTTGAAAAGAAGAAGTTCTTTGAGCGAAATCAGTTCTACATGTAATCAAATCAGGATTTCAACCATTTTGTTCTTTGCACATTTATTTGATGCGGGACATAAGTAGATGCTGTTGTCAGTGTTGCACTTGCAATATAGTTTACATATAGTATGTATGCTGCAAATCAACATTGTGCCCCAACAATTCCCATTTGGAATTTGCTCCACACAAGCTGTGGAAATTGTGGCATTGCTTTTGGCTACAGCACAATTTGTGTGTCATTCTGTTGGGCGACACTTACTCGTTCTCCCGTTTGATTGCGAGAGAAACGGAGAGTGTGGCAAAGACCGCAAAGAAACAAGCGTAAAAACATACTTAAAATCATGAAGCCAATCGTTGACCTATTCCACATTACAATTGCTTGGGTGCTGTTCCACGCCCACTATTCTTTTTAGGTCCTCCCTCAACATTATTTTTGCCATGTTCTTAGCACAGTTCAGTTCACTTGTCGCCTGGCTGGATTTTGAAGAATTCATTTTAGCCGGTCATTGTTGTTTTGCGTCGGATTTTTATTGTTATACAGCATGCTGTTAATAAAATTTTTGCTGTCATTTCTCTTTCTGGCTAACACCACACTACTACTACTACCACTGTCTCTCTGCTGCTTACTGCTTGTCGTGGTCATTGCGTTCGCTGGGAAATTTCTTTAAAATTGTTTTGGTTACTTTCAAATTAGTTTCTGAATGACAACAATGAAGCTTTGCAAAAATGTTGTCATTCCGTTGCTCCAAAGTTTTCTCAGCTCCAAAACACCCCCCACCCACCCCAACAACCAACCCACTCGTCTAAAAAGAGAGAAAATACTGCTAGCACTATTCAAAGTTTCTGGCTGGAAGCAGCTTCTGCTGCTGTTTCTCATTTTTACCATTCCTTTGCGCTGTCTTTTGTCATTCCTTATATACATACAATACATACATATATCTCCCTATATATAGTCTATATACTGTATAACTTTCTGTTTATTTCCACAAATGCAATTTGCCGCTGCCCGCTCCGGTTTTTTTTTGCGAACTTTCTTCTTTTACGTCTACCATTTTGTACTGATTTTGCACTATATAAAGCATGGCATTGCGATAATGTATGACCGTCAAAGAGGGCAAAACTTTTGTGCACTAGCATTAAAAAAGAAGGGTATATAATAAAAAGTGAAATTGAGTTTGAAGTTTTCTTCTTAGGCTTTGATGGTTTTGCTCGCTTTTTTCTAGTTTTGGATTTGCAAACGTTTTCAAGCGAGGTATTAACCATCAAGTAATAATCGTGTGGCAGATGCCAAAGCCTTGGCAAAACTTTTATCTAATCGAAATAATCTTAAGTTAAATTACAAATATTTATGCTTTTAAACTAGAAAAGTGTAGGGCGTCTAGTGAACTGCAAACTAATAAAAGTTTTTAAATCAAGCATTAAGTCTTGGTTTTAAATCAAGCATAAATATTGCTTCAAATATTCAGCTTAATAAGCTTATCGATAAATTCGATGAACGAAGTTGATAAAGGGGAGGAAAGTTAAACTTATAAAGATGTAGATGGGTTCATATTCAAATATTTGAGTTTATCGATAAAAATCGATTGCTGTTTGCTATGAAAAACATTAAGTTTTGGTTTTAAATCAAGCATAAATATTGCTTTAAATATTCAGCTAAATAAGCTTATCGATAAATTCGTTGAAAGAAGTTGATAAAGGGAAGGAAAGTTAAACTTGTAAAGATGTCGATAGGTTTAGCTTCAAATATTTGAGTTTATCGATAAAAATCGATTGCAGTTAGTTATGAAAAGCTTTAAGTCTTGGTTTTAAATCAAGCATAAATATTGCTTCAAATATTCAGCTAAATAAGCTTATCGATAAATTCGATGAACGAATGTGATAAAGGGAAGGAAAGTTAAACTTATAAAGATGTAGATGGGTTCATATTCAAATATTTGAGTTTATCGATAAAAATCGATTGCTGTTTGCTATGAAAAACATTAAGTCTTGGTTTTAAATCAAGCATAAAGATTGCTTCAATATTCAATATTCAGCTAAATAAGCTTATCGATAAATTCGTTGAAAGAAGTTGATAAAGGGAAGGAAAGTTAAACTTGTAAAGTTGTCGATAGGTTTAGCATCAAATATTTGAGTTTGTCGATAAAAATCGATTGCAGTTAGTGATAAAAATCACCATTTTGAGTTTCAAGCAACTTTCCGATTACTTCCTCTTCAATGTATTTAACTTTTTATAAACTTATTCAAGTCAATTTTCGCTTTAACTTCAGCAACAACTTTGGAAATATTTCTAAATTATTTAATTATATTAAAGCTATATTTTTAATACATACTCTATAAACTTAAATATTTAATGGACTCAAGAAGTACATGTATAGACTAAAACAAAATATAACTTTGCACCTGTTTCCTTTTGAACAGTTTTTCCGCAAAATTTTATTGATTTTATAATTTATATATTTGCGTTAAGCACAAATGTTGCTGCTGCTGTCGCGCAAACTGTAATTAATTTGATTTTAATGCCTTTCAAATGTTGCTTTTGGCTCGTTCGTCTTGCTCTTTTTGAGTGCTTCCACTTCTGCTTGATTGCACCAGTTTGCGGCAGTTGCACGAAACTTTAATGACCGTCGCAGGAGCAGACGTTGGCGTTGCTAATTTTGCCAATTTGCAGGCAAATGCAGCCACAGCAATTGCAATAAAAACAAAAACAACAACAATAACAGGAACCTGTCCCAAAACCAAACAAACGTGCGGCTTGTGGCACCACACCCACCCACCCTACCACTCGTCTCCCAAAAAGTAGGCGGCAACTTAGGCTGCCACTCATTTGTAGCGCTACTTAAAAATTAATTTTGTTAATGAGTTTTTCACGGTGCTTCAACTGGCAGCTTGCAACTTGCAACTAGCAAACTATTTACCTGTTTAGCCCGCTCTCCCCCCTCCCGCTTGTGTCCACTTCAATGCGCAATTCGAATACCCTATACTTGCATGTGTGTGTGTGTGTTTGAATTAATGACTCAAGCGTGCTTCTTGAGCACTTTATGTACTTATTATAGTTGTATTTATTTTCAAACCCTTTCTTCTTCTACTTTGTTCTAGCGAATCGCTGAGCGTGCAATGTTTCCACTGGGTTCTGACGCGCATGCAACATGACATGGACATGATTCAGTGCGACAAGAAGCAGGCGCGTCTTTGGGGCAAGCGCCTTCATGTTGCCCTTTTGGTAAGTGCTACAATGGCAACCCTTCCCCAACTAAGCTTAAATATGTGTGTGTGTGTGTGTGTGTGTGTGTGTGTGTGTGCGTGTGTGTGTGTGTGTGCGTGTGTGTGTGCGTGTATGTGTGATGGTTTGTTGTTGTTTGTCTTGGCACTGTAAGTGCACTTTTGGGTGCACTTTGTGCAAAATCTGTACGTTGCACTTGCAACATGGCTTAAACCCTAAGCCAACGTCAGCTGTTGTGGCATAACCTTTTTGCCCAGTTCTACTATGTTGTACTTTTATGTTTTTTATAAACTATGCTTAGTTAAAGTTAATAAAAACACTTGCAAACTTATTTGAAAGTCTTAAGATTAAGTACGTTTTAGATAGGTTTTGTTAATGGTTTTTATGGGATGCTGGATAAAGATGTTTTGACTTTTAAATATACTTTAAAAGTATGTTAAGCCTAACGTAATTAAAACTCAATAAAATCTTAGGGTTATCAATTTAAATAACAATTTTGGCATATCCTCAGAATATTGGAATATTTTAAATGAAAAATGAATTAACTACAAAATTCTAGATTCTAAATTATACTCAAAACCCATTAAAAATTGGAAAGTATCTGGCAGAAGGAAGCATCTTCGACCCCATAAAGTATATATATTCGATATATATATATATATATATATATAGAGTCGATATAGCCATGTCCGTCTGTCCGTATGTCGTTCATACATAATACAAATTTATAAATATTTTTCTCGATTTTAAAAGAGTTAATATAATATGAAAGTTAATGTGATAAAATTATTTTAAATATTATATTAGAAATGAAATGTTATTCGTCGAACTCAGAGACTATAAGAGCTAGAGAGTTCAGATTTGGTACATAAGCTCGCCTGATCCCTAGGCAGTACAAGTTTGTTTCAAATTTTCGATAACTCCTTCCGTTTCCGATATACACATGTGATCGATAACAACAAAATCTTGAGTTTGGGAATATTTGTGATGCAGTTTGAAACATCAGACGAAATAATGACAATCTGTGAAATTTTATTAAAATCGGTTGAGAAACACTGGAGATATGGAGTATAGGGTTCAGGGTATAGTCTAGTCGGGATTTCTTGACTAGATTCTACTTACTTGTTTAATCTTATTTAAGTGTATCAAGCATAAATTGAATATGTCAAAGCGCATTTAATGCTAGACAAAATATTTGTATACATTTATTTATACCACAAATACGTTTGATATTTGATTTAATTATAACTAATGAAGCTAGATAATGAGTGTTAATTAAATTGCAATGCACATTTTCACACTTGCCTGACAAATACCTAACCAACATTGTCTTCATATACATTTCCTTTTTTTTTTTTTTAATTAAAGACATTCCGTGAATTGCTGCAGAGTCTGCTTGGTCTGCAGAAACTGAACGATGACGATAATGCCCGTGGCCTGTTTGATATGTTATTGAACAATGTGTGCTATGTGCTGGAGTATCGGGAGACAATACTGCATTTGTTAATGAACTACAATGAGGGGCATAGCACAAAGTGAGTATCCATCGCCGACTCTAACTTACACCTAAACCACATAACTATCTCCAAACCTATCGCAAATAACTCAAGTCCGGTATGCGCCCTCACTCTCTCTGTGATGTGGGTTCTGAACGCATGCAGTTGAAGCTAGGATGATGGACACAAATAACCAAGGCAAACATTCGACTTTGAGTGTGAGTGGTGACTATCGCTTAATAGGATTATCTATCCCCCAAAAGATGTGTGTGTATATGTGTGCTTCATCTTCTATATCTATCTCTCATCGGCAGCTAAAACCTTTCCCTCCTTTCTCTGCCCACCAACAATCAGGCACTGTTTGTCTTTACGGCATGCCTTTGTCTTCGAGTTGCGTCTATGTGTGTGTGTGCTCCAACAATAAATGAACTAGTTGCGCTTTCAAATTTTGTGAGCGTGGATAGGGCGAGAGTCGGAGAACACTTTAATTGATTTCGCAAGCATGTGCTGCACGCGTGCTCTGGCATTAAAATTATAGCATTTGCCCAAAAACTAGCAGACAGAGCAGACTGTGAACTCTGCATTCGCGTCGACAGCAAGCGCATGTTCTTATACCCTGAACCCATTGAAAATGTGTGAAAAGGGTATAATGGTTTTGGCAGGCAGAAGGAAGCATCTCCGACTCCAAAAAGTATAAATATTCTTGATCAGCATCAAAAGTCGAGTCGATATAGCAACGATCTCAGAGACTATACGAGCTAGAGACTCCAGATATGGAACATAAGCTCGCCTAATCCCTAGGCAGTTCAAGTTTATTTCAATTTTTCGATAACTCTTCCCGTTTCCGATAGACACATGTTATCGATAACAACAAAATCTTGAATTTGGAAAACTTTGTGATGCAGTTTGAAACATTAGACGAAATAATGACAATCTGTGAAATTTTTATCGAAATCGGTTGAGAAACACCGGAGATATGGTACATTGAAATTAAGTTAAGTATACGCATACTTGTATATAGTTAAGTATACTTGCTGTACGCACTAAGAACTGGTGTTCAGGGTATCGTCTAGTCGGGATTTCTCGACTAGAGCCTTCTTACTTGTTGTTTTTTTCGGGTGGAGTAGGTGAAGACGCAACCAGGGTTGCATTCTAATTGGCATGTTAGTGGCTAGGGTCGACATTGCTGTTACCTTTCAACTGATTTACATAGTTACAAACATAGTTGGCATGCAGCTGGCTTTTACACTCATTAACCTAACAGCACACACTCCAGTACCTGAAGTTAGTTAAGTGCAAGTTCCTTCCCCAAACCAGTTGAGAAACTAGCTGAAACTGCGTTAGTTCTGTTGCCCTTTCTCTTCTGGTCAAGGGTATGTGGTTAGTTTTACAGTTTGAAGCGCGTGCATGCACTTTCAATTGCCATTAAATTGTGCCGGATTTGGAAATTTTAACTATTTTATTTTAGATTTTTCTTTCGCTGAAAACCCATTTAGATAATTGCAATTTTTGCTTAGCGAAAAGTGAATTTCCTTTTGCTATGTTTGTCGAATACTTTCCAAACGGTTGCACAATATACATATGCGGAGTATATGGCGTAGTCTGATCTTTATCTATGCTTTTGTCTCACACACACATTTGAACGAATGCACAATTATTTAACCATGGGAAATCAGCAATATTATCATCAGCATATAGAGTATCTCCATATTTTTCTTGCGTTTAATTGCCTGTTTGATTTTAGTTTATATATAGTTTTCTGCCCCAATTATCACTTTTAGTTTGGCATTCTATTCCCACTATGCATTTGACACACAAATCGCTGGCAATCGATGATGGATGTCAGCCAGTTAGCCATCGAGATTAGCTGGATGCAATCGACAGCTTCTCAGTGCTTTGACAAAATGAATTTAGAATTCAAACAGGAAATTAATGACGTGTGCCAGGCAGTTCTATAACAAATATAGACTGATGGAAACAAGTGTGCCAGGCAGTTCTATAACAAATATAGACTGATGAAAACAAGTGTGAATGCAATAGTTGAGTGTCATGGAGTTCGATGGATGATATAGTGCTTAGTGTTTATGAACATGTGGAACTATATGAAGTTGCCGCTGAAGTTATTAACTAGCAGAAACTTTCGCTTCATTTAAGCAGATTCTTTGCTTAGAAACAACTTTCAACCTTTAGGCTCGGGGCCATAAAATCCTTGGAGCTAATCACTTTTTATACCCTGAACCCATTGAAAATGGGTAAAAAGGGTATAATGGTTTTGTGCAAAAGTATGTAACAGGCAGAAGGAAGCATCTCCGACCCCATAAAGTATATATATTTCTGATCAGCATCAACAGCCGAGTCGATATAGCAACGATCTCAGAGCCTATAAGATCTAGAGACTCCAGATTTGGAACATAAGTTCGCCTACTTCTTAGGCAGTACAAGTTTGTTTCAAAATTTCGATAACTTATTCCGTTTCCGATATACACATGTGATCGATAACAACAAAAGCTTGAATTTGGAAAACTTTGTGATGCAGTTTGAAAGATTAGACTAAATAATGACAATCTCTGAAAATTTTATTCAAATCAATTGAGAAACACCGAAGATATGGAACATTGAAGTTTACTCAAGCGTTAATTATAGGGTTCAGGGTATCGTCTAGTCGGGATTTCTCGACTACAGCCTTCTTACTTGTTTGGTTAACATTTTGTAGTGTAACTTTTCGTCTATATCTTATTGATCGTAAGTTGTTGTTGCAATGCAATGTGGCATGTTATTGGCACTCGATTCTGTGTGTGTTTGTCAAAAATCAGTTGGAACGTTTAAATATTAACTGGCAAATTATACGAACCTGTGTGCAGAGCAGGCAAGAGCAGAGACCAGCCAGACATTGCTTTCAATTAATCTTTGCAATTAGCGATAAAATAAAGTGGCGCCTGTGCCTTTTGAACTGCAATCACAGCACTTGAGGAAAAGAGAGCGAAGGCGAAGAGATTGAAGCCTTTCGGCGGCAACATGAATTATTTATGAGCGTTGGGCACAGTTCAAAATGTTGCGATGCGATGTGGTTGTTGTGGGTTGGTGGAGGGTTGGGGGTAGGTTGTGGGTTGCGAGGCTGCAATCATTCATTGTGTGAGTGTTGTTGTTGTTGCTGCTGTCATAATTAATAATATTTTCATTATAAACGTCTTATGGCAACCGAGAGAGAGAGAGAGCGAGAGAGAGAGAGCTAACCATTTGCCCCTAAGACTAAGCGCAATTACATTTTATCATTTATTCAACATGCGCTCAAACTTGGCGCACCCACAAACACCCTCACCCTCACCTCACCTCACCCAGATCACAGCTTCTAATTAATTCTATGCGCTGTCCAAGCTTATTGTTGTTGCTGTTGTTGCTGTTGTTGCTGTGGTTGCTGTTGTTGCTGTTGCTGTTGTTGCTGCTGTTGTTGCTGCTGTTGTTGCTGCTGCTGCTGCTGTTGCTGTTGTTGCTGTCTATCCATTTAATCAACGTAAACGCGAATATCAAATCAAGCAAGAACAACGAGCAGCAAACTGCGCGCATAACAAATTAATTATAAATAATTTATTAACGATTTATCTCTGTCCCACTTTATGTGGCAACACATGAGTTTGAGTGCCACACACAACGTACGCGTGTGTGTTTGTGGCATTGTCGCGTTGCAAGCTGCAAGTTGCTCAAAATCGATTTGCTGCTGCTGCCTCTTGTAAAATGGTTTGTGGCATGCAATTTGTTATGCAACCATTACCTAAACGCCCTGCCACCCAAATGCTGCACCCGCATGCTACACACTGCGGTTGCTTGCCGTTGTGGTCAGCAAATGGCGTATAGGCTGCTGCTGTTGCCACCCTACCGCACCACAGCTACACCTGCCACCTTGGGCACAGTTATTCAGGTGTCGTCGTTCAAAGATATATGGAATGAATATTTACACATTCATACGAGAAATTACTACTGTTCTTTTCATGAATGTTTGCACTCAGCTTTTGTGGGAGTAGTTGTACGTATCCTTCGGCTAAGGACAATCCAACAAGATCTAAACTTTTGTGTTGAAAGTCTTTTTTTCGATTTATGGTGGTAAGTTCTTAGAAAAAATCTACTGAGATATTTTGTATATATTCATTCTATTTAGAAGTTCCCAAAGCATTTTCCTATATTTATATTTAAAGGAAAAAATAGTTCCACCTATTGAAATATTTGTATTTCTTATATTTTGAAAGCCCTTTTTCGATTTATGGTGGTAAGCTTTTAGGAAAAAATCTTTCGAGATATTTTGTATATATTCATTAGATTTAGAAGTTCGCAAAGCATTTTCCTATATTTATATTTAAATGAAAAATTATTCCACCTACTAATATATTTATATTTCTTATATTTTGATCCTTTCGTGTTGAAAGCTCTTTTTCGATTTATGGTGGTAAGTTTTTAGAAAAAATCTACTGAGATATTTTGTATATATTCATTCAATTTAGAAGTTTCCAAAGCATTTTCCTATATTTATATTTAAAGGAAAAAATAGTTCCACCTATTGAAATATTTATATTTCTTATATTTTGATCCTTTCGTGTTGAAAGCCCTTTTTCGATTGATAGTGGTAAGTTCTTAGAAAAAATCTTTTGAGATATTTTGTATATATTCATTCAATTTAGAAGTTCCCTAAGCATTTTCCTATATTTATATTTAAAGGAAAAAATAATTCCACCTATTTAAATATTAGTGTTCCCTACATTTTGATCCTTAAACTCGTTCGAAAGCTTCATAAACTTGTCAACATTTAATCACTGTGCGTTTGCTATTAGTTTTTACGCTTCACTTGCCACCGGGCACTTGCCACAGCCAGTGCCAACGTTGCGGTAGGCGCAACACATGCAGCAAATGATTGGAATTTGGGCTGCACTTCGATGAGTGGCAGGGAAGGAATGGAACTGGGAATGGAAGGGCAGGTAGTGGTTTTCGATGAAGCTATTGTTGACTGTTATCAGTAAATTGCAGTTGATTTTAACAAGACTTTTGCTGTTTGCATTAGATAAGACACCTTGCTTAATTACAATGCAACGAAATTGCCCAGCCAATTAAAAAAGGATTAATTGCATTCACGTGACTAATTCAAAGTGTTAAAGGTCGACTACTTTAAGACTAAACTGAATAGAAGCTAACTTCATTAGCTTTCATACCAAGTGAACAAGTAAAAAATATACCCTTAGCCCTATACTTTACGCGTACAGTCACCGCTAGCAACTATGTGTGTGTGTACGTATATACTGCATACTTTAGTTAACTTCCATGTTCCATATCTCCGATGTTTCTCAACCGATTTCAATAAAATTTTCACAGATTCTCATTATTTCGTCTAATGTTTCAAACTGCATCACAAAGTTTTCCAAATTCAAGATTTTGTTGTTATCGATCACATGTGTATATCGGAAACGAAAAGAGTTATCGAAAATTTGAAACAAACTTGTTTTGCCTAGGGATTAGGCGAGCTTATGTACCAAATCTGGAGTCTTTAGCTCTGAGATCGACGCGTTCATATATACAGATGAATATATCGACTCCACTGTTGATGCTGATCAAGAATATATATACTTTATGGGGTCGGAGATGCTTCCTTCTGCCTGTTACATACTTTTGAACAAAACCATTATACCCTTTTTAGTCATTTTCAATGGGTTCAGGGTATAATAACCAGCTAATTTTATGTTAACAAAAGTTTTTAAGTTATGACAAACTTTAGCCGGATAATTTTTATAACAAATATATGTTAAAGTATATCAGTCCTGTCGTTATTGAGTTGCATTGCCAACGGTTTTAATTATTTGCACTTGTCATTGGGCTATATGTCTACTTAGCTTAACACGAGTTTGATTTGTGCCTGTTAACTGTGTGTGTGTTAGTGTGTGTGTGTGTTAGTGTGTGTGTGTGTTTGTGTGTGTGTGTGTGTGTGTGTGTTTGTGTGTGTGCTGACAACCTTTTTCAGTAGAAATGCATTTCCCTTTGGAACATGTTTCTGGTACGACCTCATTTTGCAGTCTATTGTCAGTTTCTGGCGAGCGCCTATTTAAATTCACAATGAATTTGCATAAATTTTTTGATTCTGGTAACTTTTTGCCTCCAAACGGTTTATTTGTCGTTAAGTCTTGTTTTTTGCCACACTTGCGCTACCCTGTAATATTTAAAAGGAAGAACTTTGTGGGAACTATTCTTGCAGATTGTTAAAAATATTTCTTTAAACGCGAACTTAACGAACATGTTACGTATACGTAATATTCTCAAAAATTCTTAATTGCCCTAATCAACATCAAGAGTATTCGACAAACCGTTCCACATTTATTAAATATTTATTTTATTATTTTATTATATTTATTTATTATTATTTTATATATTTTTATTCATTTATTTATTTAAATAAATTATTAAATATTTGCAAGCACTCTACAAATTTTTAAGGAAAGGGTATTTTGCCGAGCTGTTTGCTCGATTATTCTTACTTGTTATATATATTTACCATCGATCAGCTCTGGCAATTAGAGTGCTCGCTGAAGGACCACACACACAGATACACACACATACACACAGAGATGTCTGCACATATGCAAATATTGCAAAATCATGTTTGGGTAGAGTTTTTTGAACAATAGCCTTGCATACAGCGCATTGATACGATAATTTTTTCTGACGTTCGGCAATTTAGCAACTTTGAATACCCTGCAGACCTTGAAGCCGAACTAAACTTTGAGCTTGAAATTATTTAATTAACATATTTGTTATTTCATTTAATTGTTTGGCATTTGTTTCAAATTTTATTGATAAAACTTTTAGTTTATAATATTTATTTATTTTACATCATTATTTCAATCATGATTGAAGCTATTGTTATTGTCAATCAATGGGCATTTTGCTGGTCCAGCAACATAATGTCTTTTGGCTCGTTTCTATGACGCACGCGATTTTCATTATTCAAACGGCAATCAATCATTTTAACAAATTGACGTGCACAATGACGCTGGTCTTTTATTCGGTAATTTTTTTCGTTTTTGTTCCTTTTTTTTCTGTGCTTTTCGCTTGGTTGAAAACAATGCTAAAGTTTTGCCCCGTTTTCTATTTTCTGGCGCTGATTTTGGCAGTTTTTTGGTTTCCTTCTCGCATACCCATTTTGCCCCGTTTTAAGGTTAATTTGCTAATTGGAGGCGTCATCGGCATCGACAGCCAATGGCAACAGCCACATCATCAGTCAACGACGTCCTTTGAATTGAGTTGGGCTAGTTAGCTCATGCTAAAAGTTGACCAAGGTTTTCGGCACGGGGAAAGGTGGAAGGGCACGGTTGCCTTTGCTTAGCTGTTTTAATGTGCTCGATGATTCACAAATAAATTTGTGAGTGCTGCCTGAAGGGCTAACGAATTTTGCATATACATTTTCTTTGTCATTCGAATCCAAAAAAAAGGAAAAAAGTTTTGCTGAAAAATTCTTAAATTCCATTTAAAGTATAGCAATATATCTTAGAGAGAAGCAGAAAATAATGTTATTTATAATGTAATTGTTAACAAAGGATGTTTTTTATGGAACTCAATTGTTTATTGTGTGTTAATTCATTTATAAAATGTCAACATTGCATTTTTAATAACTTTAGAAAAAAATGTAATTGAATGTGCAAAAACTATACAGTTTTTTTATACCCTGAACAATGGGTAAAAAGGGTATAATGGTTTTGTGCAAAAGTATGTAACAGGCAGAAGGAAGCATCTCCGACCCCATATAGTATATATATTCTTGATCAGTATCAAAAATGGAGTCGATTAATCTATCTGTATTTATGAACTCGTCGATCTCAGAGACTATAAGAGCTATATACTCCAGATTTGCTACATAAGCTCGCCTAATCCCTAGGCAGTACAAGTTTGTTTCAAATTTTCGATAACTCTTCCCGTGTCCGATATACACATGTGATCGATAACAAGAAAATCTTGAGTCCTGAAAACTTTTTGATGCAGTTTGAAAGATTAGACGAAATAATGACAAACTGTGAAAAATTTATTGAAATCGGTTGAGAAACATCGGAGATACGGAACATTGAAATTAAGTTAAGTATACGCAGTATAAGCGTACATAGACACACACACACATACTTGCTGTACGCACTAAGTATAGAGTTCAGGGTATAGTCTAGTCGGGATTTCTCAACTATACCCTTCTTACTAGTTTTTTTTGTGTTATTGAAATTTGTAACATAGAAAAAAATGATTTAATTATATCGTATGCATATGCAATAAATTTATTTGCTAACCAATAAACAAACATTTTATTTATTCCTTTTTCTCTCACTCCAAACAGAGTCTTTTTGCGCGACGTTGTTGAAACTGCAAATGTTTTTATTAAAATGATGGAGCGCTTCTGTCAGGATGCAGTCGTTGTGCAGGACAAACGTCGTGGCGGCGGTGGTGGTGTCGGCGGGGGTGGTGGCAACAAGCGCAAGAAGCAACAACCGGCCCTCAAGTCCAAGCAGCCAACGGAGGTAAGACGATGCTCGAGTGAAATTGAAATTTTTTAATGCTTATAAATAAATTGGTGCATTAAATGACATTATTTCGGGATTGCCACCCGCTGTGTGGGCCATAAAGTATGCTCTAAATTGCCAATAAAATTTAAAACAAATAGCCAAAAGTGCCAAGCGCGCCGCTCGTGGGTCAGAAAACAATTGTCGTCGTCGTACCAGCGGCGAGTGGCAAAGATTTATAGGTTTGATCATGAAATTTAATTGACTGAAAATATGGTTAAAAAATAAAGAAATAAACTTTTCACCAAAAACCGCCACGATATCGCACAGCTGCGCGGTTTTTATATGTCTGCGCCCACTCTAGCCTCCTTTATTTATTTACTTTCTATTCCGTTTGGACTATTTATTATGTTGCTGGTTGGGTGTATAAACAATACCAAATATACTATCGCATTCATTCACATTCATTTCTATGCATTTTAAACGACGATTGTGTGAATTGAAGTTTGGTTTTGATTAAGGGATCTAACGTATATACAAATATTATCACAGATTAGAGAAAATATTGGCTTCAACTTGATTGAAAAATAGTTTATTAACAAATTGTTTTGTAAGTAAAGTCAAATACTTACAACTCGTTTAATCGTTTATTTGAACAAGTTTCTTCCGCTTTTAAACGTAAATGTTTGGTTGATGTTGTTTAGTTTCTTCCGCAAAGTCAAATACTTACAAAACTAAACAACATTAATCAAACAATTACGTTTAAAAGCGGAATAAACTTGTTTCAGATAAACGATTACTTGAATCTTGAATTATACAGCTTTAAGTTTAAGTTTCATAGTAAATTCCACTAAAACCTAATATTTTTATATATTAAAGTTATTTTTCTATCACTCCATACTTACTCATTCAACGGTTTCCAACACCTTTTATTTTGTTTTTCCTACTAAAAACTAATATTTTTATATATTAAAGTTATTTTTGAGCCACTCCATACTAACTTATTCAGCGGTTTCCAACACCTTTTCTTTTGTTTTTCCTACTAAAAACTAATATTTTTATATATTAAAGTTATTTTACTTACTTACTTATTCAACGGTTTCCAACACCTTTTCTTTTGTTTTTCAACACTTTAACGTGTTGGTAGCGTCGCCAAGCGTGATTTCCGGCCAATGCCAACACTTGGCTACACTCACACATCCACACTTCCCCCTTCACTTCGTTGTCCAGCTATATGGCCGACATATTGTGCTGCAAACTGGCCGCTGTTGGGCCCGAAGCTGAAGTCCGCACGGACATGAGCTTGGTATTTTATTTCATTTATTTTCAACTGTGCTAATTTTTGACATATTTATTTGCACAGCCGTTGCCAGGTTTTTCCTGTCCATTGTTACAATTTCTCTCTTTACACACACACACACATACACACACGCACAGTGTGCGTCAATTAATGTGTAAATTCGTGTGTTCGGCATTTGTTGAAGTGCCAGCCAACAACAACACTGACAAACTGACGAATATTTAAATGCCACTGTCTGCATAGCCTTTTATTAATATTATTAAACAAGTAAGAATGTTCGAGTCGAGAAATGCCGACTAGAAGATACCCTGAACTTAGCTTCTAGAGCAGCGGTCGGGGAACTTTTTTAATCATTACCCCAAAATATTTTTGTGGAACTGACATTACCCATTGGCAAAAGAGCAAAAAAAAAAAAAAAAATCCCTTGCCAAAGGAACAAAAAAAAATAAAAGGTTATCCCCTCTATTTATGGCGGAATGGCAAAACAAAAAAAAAATACTAACGGGTTTACAAAATACCTAATAAAAAATATTTTCATAAGTCATTTTTACCCCCAGAAATTTAACTTTTACCCAAAAAGGAGTAATTTACCCCTGTTCCCCGACCGCTGCTCTAGAGCCTTGTATCCAGCATTACGCCGAGTTGCAAGCATGTTCGTGTGTGTATATATGTACATATGTGTATGTATATACTGCATACTTTAGTTAACTTCAATGTTCCATATATCCAGTGTTTCTAAACCGATTTCAATAAAATTTTCACAGTTTAACATTATTTCGTCTAGTGTTTCAAATTCAAGATTTGGTTGTTATCGATCACATGTGTATATCGGAAACGCGAAGAGTTATCGAAAATTTGAAATAAACTTGTTTTGCCTAGGGATTAGGCGAGCTTCTGTTCCAAGTTTGGCGTCTCTAGCTCTTATAGTTTCTGAGATCGATGCATTCATATATATAGATGAATATATCGACTCGGCTGATGATGCTGATCAAGAATATATATACTTTCTGGTGTCGGAGATTCTTCCTTCTGCCTTTTACATACTTTTGCACAAAACCATTATACCCTTTTTAGCCATTTTCAATGGGTTCAGGGTATAAATAGCAGCAGCACCAGCATCACAATAATCAGAACAAAAAACTGAACAATCCAAAAAATATTTACTTGGTATGTGCGTGTGCATATATGAATAATATATAATAATATGTTGAATTGTGCAACGTTTATGCTCGATATACATATTTGTGGGCTATGTGAAACTAGAATTAAACAGAAGCCTATGGCCTTGCTATCAATAGATAAACATGCAATTAAAATATGCATTGTTAACAACGAATGATAAAGCCAATAAAACAAACAAATGCAAACAGAATGAGAGAAAGCAAATAACATAGAAAAAAACAAGTTAAAACCAAACAGAATTTGTACATTTTATTGCCATTTCAATCGGTTTTAAACATTGCGCTTTTGTCATGTACATTGTTATTTATTTATGTCCTTTGAATTTGAAGCAAAAAAATGTTTTGTGTTTGCCAGCAGCTGTTACAGCAATCCTTTTTTTTTTTGGTTTATTGTTTGCTTGTTAATATTTTTTGTTTTTGCATCAGACATGCAATCATATATTTATAAAACTTATATAACTACAGTTACACTCTGTAAATATGTGAAAAACCTACATTGATTTTCGATTCGACTCGATTTGATTATATTCTCTCGTCAACAGGAGGAACTTGCCAGCAAATGGGCTGAACTGGCGGCGGAGGTTAGTCAGCTTTTGGCCACAGATCTGGAGTTGTTGGAACATGAACGACCCTTGCCCTTTGATGCCACCCTGGAGAAGTCCATTGAGGATCAGCGGTGCGTGCTAGTTTCATTTTGTATAATATTTATGTATATAACTTTGTTGTGCTTGCAGCGAGGACTGCATGATGCGCATAAATAAATTGCTGCGCAACGGTAAATTGGAGCAAGCGATTGTCCTGCTGCGCTCGGCCAGGTGAGTGTCCATGCGTGCAAACCCTTGGAGACAAGGGTCGTGTCCTTCAAATTGAGCAACATCCATGCTGAAGTAATCCTTTTGACAATTTACCTTTTAATAACTTGACTTGACATTGACTGGCTTTTTATTTTGTTTTTTTTGTTTTTTTTTGTCTACCCTGCTCTGTAAGGGTACAAAAGAAATTCGCATAATAAATTAACTCAGGTGAACGAAGAATGAAAATAGCACAGAGGACCAAGCAGCATTCTTTGCTTCCTGCTCCTTGGCAGTGCAGTGTTGTTTTTATTTCTTTTGCGCACACAGTTCTTTTATACCCTGTGTGCATTTCAAAAGGGTTTACTTGTACGTAACAGTCAGAAGAAAGCATATGCGAACCAATAAAGCCACGATTATTAAATATGCAATCGATTTTAATCGATTTAAGATTTTGAACGAAAGTTATGTACAGTGTATCGATAGCTTAACTGAATTTCCTCATATCCCATTTTTGCTGTTTTAAAAATAATCTGTAATCGATTAAATAATGTTATATGCGAACCCATAAAGGAACGATTATTAAATATGCAATCGATTTTAATCGATATAAGGCATTGAACGAAAGTTGTGTATAATGTATCGATAGCTTAACTGAATCCCATTGCTGCTGTTCTCATAATAATCTGTAATCGATTAAATAATGTTATATGCGAACCAATAAAGGAACGATTATTAAATATGCAATCGATTTTAATCGATATAAGGCATTGAACGAAAGTTGTGTATAATGTATCGATAGCTTAACTGAATCCCATTGCTGCTGTTTACATAATAATCTGTAATCGATTAAATAATGTTATATGCGAACCAATAAAGGAACGAATATTAAATATGCAATCGATTTTAATCGATATAAGGTATTGAATGAGAGTTATGTATAATGTATCGATAGCATAACTGAATTTCCTCATATCCCATTGTTGCTCTTTTAAAAATAATCGTAATCGATTAAATAATGTTATATGCGAACCCATAAAGGAACGATTATTAAATATGCAATCGATTTTAATCGATATAAGGCATTGAATGAGAGTTATGTATAATGTATCGATAGCATAACTGAATCCCATAGTTGCTGTTTTCATAATATTCTGTAATCGATTAAATAATGTTATATGCGAACCCATAAAGGAACGATTATTAAATATGCAATCGATTTTAATCGATATAAGGCATTGAACGAAAGTTATGTATAATGTATCGATAGCTTAACTGAATCCCATTGCTGCTGTTTTAAGTATAATCTTTAACCAATAAAGCTACGATTATTAAATATGCAATCGATTTTAATCGATATTAGGCATTGAACGAAAGTTATGTATAGTGTATCGATGATAGCTTAACTGAATTTCCTCATATCCCATTGTTGCTGTTTTCATAATAATCTGTAATCGATTAAATAATGTTATATGCGAACCAATAAAGGAACGATTATTAAATATGCAATCGATTTTAATCGATATAAGGCATTGAACGAGAGTTATGTATAATGTATCGATAGCTTAACTGAATCTCATTGTTGCTGTTTTAAATATTATCTGTAATCGATTATATAATGTTATCGATATATTTAAACTTATTTTCAATAAGTAAGAAAGTTATGTATAGTGTATCGATAGCTTAACTGAATTTCCTCATATCCCATTGTTGCTGTTTTAAAAATAATCTGTAATCGATTAAATAATGTTATATGCGAACCCATAAAGGAACGATTATTAAATATGCAATCGATTTTAATCGATATAAGGCATTGAACGAAAGTTGTGTATAATGTATCGATAGCTTAACTGAATCCCATTGCTGCTGTTTTCATAATAATCTGTAATCGATTAAATGTAATCGATATATTTAAACTTCTTTTCAGTAAGTAAACTTTTACTTATTTATAGGGAGCTTCCGAGTTAAGCAATTTATAGTCGCGCAAGGACTCTTGCTTGTATTTGTATCGCTTTTAACGTTTCCTTCTTGTATGAGTATTTCATATTTTGTTCAGCGATTTTTATTGCACTTAATGTCCTTGGCTCTCGAGCAGCTTGCCCTCTCTCATTCTTTCCCTTTGTCGTCCTTAAATTAAATAGTTTTTATTTATTGTTAAGGCAGCGCACGCCCGCAGTTCAGTTCAGATAGCCAGATAGCTGCTGCTGGCCAGGTGTCGTGTGGTAACTACAGATAATGGCTGCGCGAGGAATTCAATGTGCTTCCTCAGCTTCTGCTTTTGATGCAGCTTCTGCTCATTATGTGTCCTGGGTGGGCAACGCAATCAACTTTGTCACTGGCTTGGCTCAGAGACGCAGGCCTTTCCATTAAATTGCCAACTCAATTATGTGAAGCTTCATGTTTATTGTTTGCCCTCGCAAATTACGTGAAAATAAATCATTTACCTTGCTGCTGTCGCGTCAACAGTGTAGCAAACGCCCTCAACAGATGTCAAAGGCTGGCGCCTGTCATCATCAGCATCAGCATCAGCAATGTAAATGTGGCTTAAGTATTTCCAAGTCATTTATTTAACAACATCATTAAAATTTTCAAAGGCACTTCTTACCCAATCACATAACGCTTTAATATCGTCTGAAATCTATTTAAAAATATATTTATTTTGCTGTTGCAAATGTGACTATGCATAACTTGTAGAACTGTGTATTGAGTGGCGTATATAAGATGACTTGTACATGGCGTATACGCAATGTTTGCCATTGTGCAGCTACATTTAAATTTATGTGCATTTTAATTGTTGAGCAACAGAAATTGTTGCATTAAAATGTATGAAGCGGAGTGCTGCAGCAGCTTAAAAAGGTCTAGACGCTTTTTGTGCTAATAAATTAAAATGCGATATGCATAGACCCTGAAAAGGCACTGCTTGCACCCACTCACAGTCAGCGACTTCATCTGCCTTTTGTCTGCAACATATTTTGTTGTTGTGCAGTTATGTTTTGTTGTGCAACATTTTTTGGTTGGTACCAACAAACAAAACAAATATTGAAAATAAACTAGAGTTGGGCACAAAACGAATGCTCTGCATACATATGTGTCTGGCCTGGCATGTAAGTGCCTCGAAATGCGCCTTCCAGCAATTGCCCCAAGACCCAACACACAAGTGTGAGAGTGTATGTGTTTGCCCAGGAATTTTAGATACTTGCCAAGTCATACTATTATGTGTGTATTATGCTTCGTTTTTTTGTGTTGTTTTTTGGTTTTCCATTTTAATAACAAAATGAAAAGGGAAAAAGAGCAAGAAAATGAAGAAAAAACAAGTAAAGCAAACTAAAAACGTTTTTGGGTTTTGCTTCGTTCGCCGGTTGGGCTTAATGGCAGCGCCAAGCGCACAAAAATGTCAGCTAGGAAAAAAATGAAGCGAAGAAGAACTTTTAAGTGAAGTAAATGCGCAAAATGTTTATTCAAACTTCATTTAAGCTGCAACTTTCAGTTGGCCGCCCGAACAGCAAGCCATTAAAATCATTTCTCCCAGTTGCCTCTTAACTAAGCTTACAATGTTCACCAGCGAGTTGTTCGTGTTATTTAGCAATGTTTGCTATGTGTTGACAGTCACTACTTTGCATTTTAAAGCTTTTAAGCTAGCTCCTTCTCGAGCATGTTTAACCAATTTGTCAAACTCGGCGCGCAAAATAAAGTAAAAGAAGTTGGATATGCATAATATTTTTACAATTATATTCACTTTAAAGTGTGCAAAGCGTACTTGAAAAGAATACTTTTCCTTTAACCCTTTCCATTAGTCCGGCTCTTACAAAAGATTCCATTAAAAGGAATAGTTTTTATTTCTTTATGATATTTTTTGTTTGTTTTAACAAATGCTAAAGATGATATCTCCATGCTTAAAAAGTAGTCAAGCTGATTGAATACTATTTTGTTTTTACTTTTTCTGTATAATTGTATTGAGACTTCAAAAAAAAGTATATATATATCTAAGCGCGAATAAAATGTTATTTAACTATGAGGTATTTAGATTTTGTCAGAAGGTTTGGATTTAACTGAGAAGTTATCTTATTTCTGTTAAATGCTCAAATCGATTACGATCAGATCAGATTTTTATTTCTTGTAAAATGTTTTTGGCACTGTTTCGATTTTTTGGAAGTTACATTAAATAAAATAAATCGACATATTTAAATATTGTAAGGTATTTATTTTATTTTGTTCTATAAAATATATAAAAATCTTAGTAAATCGACATATTTAAATATTGTTAGGTATTTATTTTATTTTGTTCTATAAAATATCTAAAAATCTTAGTAAATCGACATATTTAAATATTGTTAGGTATTTATTTTATTTTGTTCTATAAAATATCTAAAAATCTTATTAAATCTAAAAAGTACACAAACCAAAAAATTATTATTAAATTATTATCTTTAACTAATCATGCTTAAGTTATTCCATTCATACTTTTCCTTTTTTTTTAAAAGCTTTCATATATTATACAAGTTCTATTAGAGTCAATGACTGGTTTAAAGGGTATCTGCCAGTTGTGAACTTCCTTTTGATCACCAAACTTTATTCTGATTGTTAATAATCCGATCTGCGTGGTAACCAAAAATATCATAGGTTTTGTCCATGCAGTAGCCACTTTCATTATCCTGCCCACATCCACACACATACACACATGGTACGTTCATTAGAGTGGACCTTTGAAGTCTTGTTGGCAAATCAGTAAAGTATTTTATATTTAACGAATAGTCGTATTATTGGTAATGCTAACCAATATTCTGTGCTATCGCTCCAATGCAGATAAACCACTAATTAAGAGGTCAAAAGCAAAACATTTGGCCATAAAATAGTACATATGAATGCAGTATGCATATTGGTTACATAACTTCTGGCCAGAAAGGATTGAAATGCCGACCAGCAGACCAGTTTTCGATGCAGCAGTTGTAATTATGAGTTGGCTATTATTATGCCTGGCAAACAACAGCTAATGAGTAGTTACCAAAACAAAAAAGCTAGTCGCTTCAGCCAAAATGTGGCAAACCATTTGTCATATGCAATAGTGTGCCCTATCGTTGTCTCCATATGTATGCATGTGTGTGTGTGTGTATGTGTGTGTTTGTATGTTGTGTCGGCTGGCAGGTGTCATGTGTGTCAATTTATTGGCGCTTGACAGCACTAAGCATAAGTTGCCCCTATCGCCCACAAACACAACGAACGGCGTCAACGTAACGCAATGGCCCAAAGCACCCAAAACTCGCTGCCTGGTTGCAAACTGATATCGCAGAGGAGGCAAGGATGTGTTGTGCCAGTCGATAAATGTGGTTGTCTCTCTCTCTCTCTCTCGTTTTCTCTGTTTCGCTCTCTTTAGCTTTGAGTCTCTTTCTGTATCTGTGTGCGAGTTGCATATTAAGCTGCTTTCAAATATTAAATTAACAACGGCAACAGCAGCAGCATCAACTGCAACTGGTGCACGCAACATGGACAGGACGAGGCAAGGATTATTTGTGCGCCACAACTAAAAATATAAAGCCCCCAAGTGCAGAACACGTGAGTCTTTACTCTCGTTGTGCAACACGAGAAATTTGAACGCAATTTTAAACGCATCAATTTCATTTTGTGAAAGCTAAAAGCTTCGCTTGTTGCATGTCCTGCGTACGGATTTTGCAACATGACGTGGGCCACCTTATATTATTGTTTGCTACTATTACAGTGCCATTGTTGCAACCTATTGTTGCTGTATATATTTTAGTAGCTGCCAGCAACGTGACGCTTGTTCAGCAATTGCTCCATACAAACATCGTTTCTATGGGCCATGGATAAAAGCATAAATTCCAATTCGTAAATTTAATTTCGCAACCCATTAAAATTGTATGTCGAAATTGAAACTTGATTATGTAACAGTATGTATTGTATGCTTGTTTATTTTTGGGTCAGTATGACGAGCTGTCTGATTGTGGCTTACTATTTGCTATTATGGCCCCTGGTTTTGTGTACGTCAAACTATATGTACACGAAGCCAGCCAAATTCGAATTACTTAAGGCCGTAGGCAACTACATATAATTAGTAGTAGTTGCACAAGCTAGATAATTGATTGGTGCATTATACATAATTATACATCATTGTACATAATTTATACATCATTTTACATCATTATACATCAGGCCGTAGGCAACTACATATAATTAGGAGTAGTTGCAATAGCTAGATAATTGATTGGTGCATTATACATAATTATACATCATTGTACATCATTTATACATAATTACACATCATTGTACATCAGTATACATCATTGTACATCATTATACTAAATCCTTATACACCTTTATACGTCATTATTCAACATTATACATTACAATACATCATTGTACATCTTGTACATCACTGCACATCATTACACTACATCATTATACACCATTATACGTCATTATTCAACATTATACATCACAATACATCATTGTACATCAGTATACATCATTGTACATTATTATACATCATTGTACATCATTGTACTACTTCATTATACACCATTATACGTCATTATACAACATTATACATCACAATACATCATTGTACATCAGTATACATCATTGTACATTATTATACATCATTGTACATCATTGTACTACTTCATTATATACCATTATACGTCATTATTCAACATTATACACTCACAATACATCATCGTACATTATACATCATTGTACTACTTCGTATACACCATTATACGTCATTATATATAATTATTCATCAGTATACAGCTTTGTACATCATTGTACATCATTCCACATCATTATACTACATCATTATACGCCATTATACGTCATTATTCAACATTATACATCACAATACATCATTGTACATCAGTATACATCATTGTATATTATTATACATCATTGTACATCATTGTACTACTTTATTATACACCATTATACGTCATATATATAATTATTCATCAGTATACATCTTTGTACATCATTCCACATCATTATACTACATCATTATACACCATTATACGTCATTATTCAACATTATACACTCACAATACATCATCGTACATTATACATCATTGTACTACTTCATTATACACCATTATACGTCATTATATATAGTTATTTATCAGTATACATCTTTGTACATCATTGTACATCATTCCACATCATTATACTACATCATTATACACCATTAACCGTCATTATTCAACATTATACACTCACAATACATCATCGTACATTATACATCATTGTACATCACTATACATCATTATACATCATTCATACATCATAAATACATTTTGATTATCTGATCTTTGGATAATTTTTTGACCCATTTTAAGTTAGTTAACTGTTTAAAACCGAGGAGAAACATGAAAATTTAAGTTAAGGCAACCTAAATTTATTTTATTGAAAATGTTGAAAATATTCTAAAGATTTTTACTATATTTTTACTATTAAATGCATTCAACTCAAACTCTTTAATCCCCCCACACGCACACACTTGAAAAAACAAACGAAAAATAAGTACTTTCCTTTCACTTTATGCTTAACAAGAACTTTATCATTTTATGCAGGGAAGTTTGGCCGGAAGGTGATGTCTTTGGCTCCTATACAGCTGCACCCGAAGATGAATTGCTGCTGTTGCGTGAGATTTTCATGTACAACATTACAACAGGTAAGTGGTTGCGGTTAGAGTTCAGTTGCCCTGTTTTTTACTTTATACTTTTGCTTTTTGCTGCTTGTTAATTATGGTTTATTGTTATGCATTATGAAGCGACATCCTGGGCGTCGTGGTCTGACCGTTCTTTTAATTAAAAACGAAAATCTGTCACTTGGCATTTGCATGTCATTTATCTTGCAGTGTTTTCGCGCTCTCCCGACTCCTTTTTCTTTTCCAAGCTAATTTTAGCGCTCTTTTTTGCATCCTTGCTCTACTCTATAAATTTGGCTGGCTGAAATAAGCCAAATTATAGCGCAAGTTTTGGCGATGCCGTTTTTACTCAGTCTGCCTCACGCTCTATTCTTAGCCCGCTCCATTCTTAGTCCGCTCTCCCATTCCTATTCCTTTTTCTGTGTTTGTATCCTTGCTGCGTTCGTGTACTTCCTTTTGGCTTTTTGCCTTTTGGCTGTCCTGCGCTTAACAAATTATCCAGCTGAAATTCTTGCGCTTCATTAAAAGTAAAAAATGGCTTCACAGGACGACTGCCCAACTATCGCCCTGCTCCGTGTCCCGCCACTCGCTGGTAATTCAGTAGTCAAAAACCGGCAGCTGGACTGACTTTGCTCTCTTTTTCTCTCTCTGCCAAATGAAAATATATTAAACGCGTAATTGTTTTTTATTTTTTTGTGCTTGCTTTGCCAAGTGCATTGGATTGTAAAATTTGTTGTTTGCGTTGTCGCTTCATTCGAATCGGAATATTTTCTAGGCAACAGCATTCGCAATGTTAACTGTCCATCTTGCTGTCTCTTAACGATATATATATATATATATTCGCTGACATGACTTTTCAATTTTCTGGCGGATTTTAACATTCTATCTGCATCTACTCAAGTGTAGCACATGCCATTCAACGTATAGAAAACACATAGATATGTTTATATTCTCTATGACTTATGGCTGTCAATTCAGTTAAATATAAAACCTTGCAGCGAAAAGTTTCCATGCTAGATAGTTTTTCATGAAATACGACCATAAGTACATAAAGCCCTCGTTCATGGTATATGATGTATGCTATACATAGCTAAAGATGCTGGCGACGGTAAAGTTTTTAACTTTTTTGCAGATAATCTTTATTCTTGGTTTCTTTTAAGTATAAATTATGTTTCCCTTTGGCAAAGTTTAGTTACCATATATGCAAGTGGAAAAAATAAATATTAAAGTTTTTGCAGCGCGCAAAAACTTTATTGTATTTTATAATTTAATTAACAGTACACAGTTCCAACTTTCGCACTACTCTTTTCTCTGTGTTCACTTTATTTCCATTTTAATTAATCAGTTTTCATGCCATTTGTTTTGCCTTTCATTGAATTTAAAGTTGTAAGTTCTTGTTTTACTTAATTGATTTGTTAAAATAGGATCAAATTAAAGATAAATAAACCTTTAAGTGCATATCCTTGTTAACATTTAAGATCGTAACTATATTTTTAAAGTAATTAATGCTTTTGCGGTGTTTAGATTGCTGTCGTCTGGGCCTTCGAGCATTTTCAGAACAGTGTCCTGTGTGCGTTCCTGCGTGTTCATGATGAAAGGGAACACGTTTCGCTCAAAGCAATTGAATCCTTTTGTGTCTGCGTCATTGTTTTAAGCTTTCAGCTCGTTAAGCCCCAGACGAAAAAAAACCGCGCGCTCCTCCCTGCCTCTCCCCAACCGTTCATATTCTAACCATGGGAATTTGACAGGCAGCTTAACGCCCACAAGCGCTGGCCAATAGATTGATGGTCAGTTGACAGTATCTGCCGGCTATAACAATGTACAATACACACACATGTGTGTGTGCGTGCTGTGTGTGTCATAAAAAACAAAGCGTAATGAAAAAGTCGTAGTCTCAGCGGTTACTTAGACTATGAGATGCCCTGTAAATAAATAAAAGAGTAAAGTAAAGTAGGAGAATATTAATATTTAATTCGCATAGCCATAAAAATGGAGTTAGCCATGAATAAGTAAAGTTAAATGTATCTTAAATGTAGCAAAAATGTTTTTAGAACCGATAAATATATTAAAATAATATTGAAGATTACTTTTTAGAAATAATAAAAAATCACCAGAACATTCCCAACAATTAAGTAGAGACATGAATGCATTCAAAATTGATATGCCTTATATTCGCTATAAGTAAAGTTAAATATATCTTAAATGTAGCAAAAATGTTTTTAGAACCGATAAATATATTAAAATAATATTGAAGAAAACTTTTTATTACTTTTTATATAAAATAAAAAATCACCAGAACATTCCCAACAATTAAGTAGAGACATGAATGCATTCATAATTGATATGCCTTATATTCGCTAGGGTATTATATTAATGCGAATATTAAATACTGATGCTAATATTGTGTCCTGGGACCGAAATGGGACCGCCATTGTTGTCCCCAAAGTGTCCTTTGATCAGTCTGCGTACGCTTTTTGCTGACTCGGGATTTTATTAATTACCAGCGACCACAAGCTGCATGTTGCAAGTGGTGCATGTCCACTGGTTTTCGTTTAATTAACATTTTTATTTTTTTTTATGCTTTATTTTTTATGCGTTAGTGTTTTTGTTTCGTTCGTATATATTTTTGTGTATTTTATTTATTTTTAAATTGGCATTTTAAATAATTTATGTTTTTCATTTGTTTGTGTATTGTTTTGCTTTTAATTTTGCATTGCAATTGAATGCGTTATGGACGTGAAAATACGCTTAGTTAAATCTTAATCAATTCGCCTTTTTTTCGATTTGTGGCACGCATAATAAATGACAAATAAACCCCGACCACTTGGCCAGGACTCTTACAAGAATAACACAAAAATCCACTCAAGTGGTAAAACCAAATAAGCAAAGTGTGTGGAGTGTGTTAACGGATACAGCATTGGTTAGAGTACATGTATGCACTATATATATGTACATATATATATATATATATGTGTTTGTTTCAAGTCAAGTTCTTAACTGATTTCCCAGCGCAAACAAGTTGGTCTCGTCCTGGTCCTGTTACTCTGTCTCTCGCACATAAAAATACAAACTTTATGTTATGAACTCAAATAAAAACAAAAACACACAACAACAAAACTCAACAAGAACAACACAAAAATGTGCTCGCGTGTTGTTGTTGACGAAAAAAAAACAAAAAAATATAAGCAAATAAAATACAATACAAAAAGAAATAAAATATCCACAAAACACAGTCGTCGTCGCCGTCGAGTACATTTGCAGCTTGCCACTGCCACAAGAAAGCGCCGCAGCCACATGCACACACTTACACTGAAAGTCAAACCCACTTACACTTATGTGTGTGTGTGTGTGCTGAGTCCGGCAAGGATACTTACTCAATTAGGTGACATGAACTGGCGGCGCTGACTTGTCACTGATTTGCCTTTCACTCCGGCTTTCCTCGCTTCTTCCCCAGTATTTACCTACTATTTCTTTTTGCTTTTTTCGCCCCTTAAGAGCTACCAACTGGTTTATGATTATTGCATTAGCTGTTTTGTTCATATGTTCTGTTTCCCAGTTCAACTTGCGCTCTTTAAACTAAAGCGTTTATAAAAAACGCATAAATTCATTAATTCGATATCAAATTTTATTGCTTATGACACGGTTTCATTTTTTTTTAAATTTATTCCATTAAAGGAACTTGACTTGAGTTTATAAAGCTTGTTTTGATCCGATTTCTTATAATATATTTTGATTTTATTTTTTTAAAATTTTTTTTTGACAATTTTTGTCTATTTTTAGTTCCATTTCTACTATATTTTCTTTTGTTTTTTCTTGCTTATGAATCTGTTTAATTTATTTTTTTAATTTATTCCATTAAAGGAACTTCACTTCAGTTATTAAAGTTAGTTTTGATTAAATTTTTTATAATATATTTAAATTTTTTTTAAAATCTATTTTTAGTTTGACCTTATCCTTTCTATTATATTTTTTTTTTGTTTCTTTCTTGCTTATGGCTCTGTTTTATTTAGTTTTCTCATTTATTCCATTAAATGAACTTGATTTGATTTTTAAAATTTCTTTTTGATTCGATTATTTATAGTATATTTTGATTTTAATTTTATTTTATTTTTTACAATTTTTATCTATTTCTAGTTTGACCTTATCCATTTCTACTATATTTTCTTTTGTTTTTTTCTTTCTTATGATTTCTTCCATTAAAGGAACTTGACTTGAGTTTTTAAAGCTCGTTTTGATTCGATTTTTCATAAAATATTTTGATTTTAAATTTTTTTTATTTTTTGTTGACAATTTTTATCTATTTCTAGTTTGACCTTATGCATTTATATTTGCTTTTGTTTCGTTCTAAAAGAATATTTTTCTATAGAAAAGTAAATTTCATATTTTATTTGCTTTTATTCTACTCTACTATATATATGCTTCGATATTCGAATTGCACCTTTGTTTGTTCAACTTTATGTCGCAGCAGCAGCAAAAAAAAAACGAAGTTAAAAGTGAATTCTCAAGTCTCTTTCGCCGCGCTGTTTGCAGGGAACGTGAGCAAACACCTTTCTCCAGAGACTGGCCACAGCTGGCGGCGCTGACATTCCAAATAATGTTGGCAACACAAAAAACAGCAGCAACAACAACAACAACAACAACAAGAAGAAGAGGAAAAACATGTGAAATTTAAAGTTTAAATTGAAAAACAAAACTTGCGCAGAGCTTTGTCGTCGGCGTCGACGTCGGCGTTGTGTGGTGGGCGGTGTTTAAATAAAATTTGTCAAAGTGGTGCTAGCTGGTTGTTATGGTGGGGGGCGTGGCATGGGAGTGTTTCGAAATTTTACCTCTAGTAAACATAAAACGATGCACACTTTGGGGACGCAGCGTCGCAACTGGGCGACAATAAAAAGCAAGCAAAAAAGGTGGCAGCATCGGCCAAAAGTCATAACGAGTGCAAAACCATGAAATGAAATCGTTACCACGCCCCCCCCACCCCTTCAGCTCACTCTTTCATTTCTTTTTTGTGCCACGCAAATGTAGCAAAAGCGAATAAAAGAAGCTGCCGTATATATAATGCGAATTCGCTTTTTCTCTACCACATACATATGTATATATATATGTATATAAATATTTCTTTTTTTTTTTGTGTGTTCACATTTGACATTTGCTTTTTGTGTATGTGTGTGTTTGTGTATGTCACACGCATGGCTGCTGCTCTTCTCTTTTTGGGCTGCAGAGAAATTAAGCAATGTGTCCCAATGGAGCCGTACGTTGCGTATACGTAATGCGTTGTCGCTTTTGGCATCGCTGCCAGCGGCGTTGCATTAAATATGAATGCAATTTAAAGTTGAGTATAGCATCTGTGTGAGTGTTTGGCTCAAACAGCCGCAAAAATTGTTTGCATATTTATACCAAACAAAAAAAAGAGTATCTTTACTTTTGCTCTACCTTTTTTGCTTTTTCTTTTTGTTTTCATTTGACTGATGCTAATGGAGCGCCATTTGCCATTTGACAGCACTGTAACGTGGCTTCAGAAACAATTAGACAAAGCTTTTTCTGAACTCACACACACGCACACGCACACTGATGCATAAATATGCATGTGTGTGTGCTGCGTACTTTTTTAATTTTCCATTTCAAATATTCGCAGAAAGTAAATTGAGTAAAAGTTAACAGTTCAATGAATGTTCAGGCAATTATAAACCCGTTTTCCCCTTCCTGGCCAATAACACAGTTCAATGCTAGTCAGGCCTGAAAATGTCCTGATTATTTATAGTTTTCAAAAAGTGTATTAAAGCTCAATGCTGTTCCCTTTTTGATTACATCTTCACGCAAAAAAAACGATGACATATTAATAATATTATTATCCTAAACAAAATGTGTTATATGTTTTTTTTGTTTTATCATTAACCTTTTTTTTATGGGCAACAGTTGTTGTTGGCCCGTAATGTTACTGAAAGCTGTCTTCGTCTGCTCGTTGCAATATTGAATATTTTATCTTTGACCCACACACAACGGAATGGCTGGACGAACACTCTTACTCGGATCTCCCCATGCGGCAACGTCTGCTGTTGAAAGCAAGAAACCAACAAAAGAGTCATCAAAAAGAGCGAACAGAAAAAACAACAAAAAAGCAATTGACTTTCATTTTGTCGGCAACGGCAGTTTACACAAACAAACACACACCCTCACACACACACACACACACACACACACAGAGACAGGCCTCCACATATCCTCACACATCCGTGTGCGTTTCCTGTTGCTGGACGGCAATCATCTGATTGCAGTTCGATGTGAAATAATTGGATTTGAAATAAAAATGTTCACTGTTTTGTTTTGCTCGTCTTTCTATGTGAATTCTACATGTGTGTTCGTGTATGTGTGTGTGCGTGTGTGTGTGTGTATTATTGGCATAATTTAGTTTGGCTTTCATGCATGTTGTCGTGCCTAACTGTCGCATGCGTCACTAATTTAACGTTTATTTTTATTGCCCATGTGCATTTGTCCACATCTACATTATTAACGTAAATTGGTGATTACTTCCTGTTCTTCCTTGATGCCTTGAAGTTGTCTCCAGAAGATGGTCAGATTGTTTGATATTCAGAGCTAAAACCTATTGAAATTCTTGCTTAGGTTTCAAATATATTGAAAATCTGTTAAATATATTTTTATACCCTGAACCCATTGAAAATGGGTAAAAAGGGTATACTGCTTTTATGCAAAAGTATGTAACAGGCAGAAGGAAGCATCTCCGATCCCATAAAGTATATATATTCTTGATCAGGCAAGTCGATATATATATCTTTATATATGAACACGTCGATCTTAGAGCTAGAGACTCGAGATTTAGAACATAAGCTCGCCTAATCCCCAGGCAGTACAAGTTTGTTTCAAATTTCGATAAACTTTTCCCGATTCCGATATACACATGTGATCGATAACAACAAAATCTTGGATTTGGAAAACTTTTTTTTGAAATCGGTCGAGAAACACCAGAGATATGGCGCATTAAAGTTAAGTAGGTATGCAAAATACGCATATAGTATAGGGTATACGCGTAAAGCATAGGGTTCAGGGTATAGTCTAGTCGGGATTTCTCGACTTCTTACTTGTTTACTTACAAGTTAATATGAAAACTGAAAGTAAACTCAATGAGTAAATGAAAGTCCAACAGTTTTAGGGTTTTTTTTATAATTAAATAATGTTCAGTTTTTATTTTTGGATTTTTTTTTGTTTTTTCTTTTGACTGCCATTAAAATGTTCACTTGTTGAGAATTTTCTCTTATACAATTTTTTATTTGTTGTCCTTTCTACAGATTTCGGATCTATTGTTTGCTATTTAGACTTATCGACTATATATTTTCATAATACATTTAATATTTAAGTTTGTTAAACTTGTTATTGGATTTGATTTGATCTAGCAACAACGATCTAGCCGCACTATCAGTGTTGGCAAACGTTTCAATATCGAAGAGCTAAATGCTACACAATTATGTTAATTAAGTTCGATAAACTACTTATTTACAAAAAAACACACACAAATCATTTTTTTTTATTTTTTTGGCAAGTGCAAAACTATTTTTGTTTTTGTTTTTGGCCGCTTTATGTTTTTTATGTGCGTCTAAACTGAATAAATATTCAAACTCTGTAAATATAAGTATTTGTTAAATATTTTTTTTATTTACTTTTTCTTCGCTTTATGTAAGAATTCGCACTCTCACATATATATATATATTTGTATTCTGTAGAGTATATTTATTTTTATTTTCGCTACCAACTATGCATCAAATATTTGGCAACTAGTTTTTGTTATTTATGTTTTGTTTTTCTTTTTTTCTTGTGGTTTGTAAAATGCGCAAAATTAAATGCAAATATTTGCGCTGTTTTTTTTTACGTTTCCTTAACATTTATTAAGCACTGAATATATATATTTATGTGTTTTAAAATGTAAATTTTTTATATTTATCATAGTATGTACAGCACAATTAAGTTTAATTATTGTATTATTTTTTTTTTGCTCGAATGAGGATTGTTTTACATTTGGCCATGTTCAATTATGTGCCGTTATTTACGAGCCCGAAAGCAACTTATTTTCACATAGCCATTCACATTTACGACAACGAAAATGCCATCAAAAAGGCAATTTAGTGAAGCAAATAATTACGCCGGACTCGACCGAAAGTTTATTAACTGCGAGTGGCTTAAATTTCGGACCGGAATGTGACCCACAGAAAAGTGTCAAATATCGAATTAACTCGTTGCCATTACGTATACGCAATGAAAAGTTTGTAAATCTTTGCTCGCTGCGCATGTCATAAGCAACACTGAAAAAACCTTCATTAAATTTGACAACGTCTTCTTTTGTGTCTCTGTGTGTGTGTGTGTGTGTGTGTGTTTGGGCCCATTGTAGTCCAGTCTATCCCTTAAGAAAGATAGGCAGCCTGACACTTGCCCACTTGGAACTTCCTTAATTAAGATTTTGTGCTTGCCCCAAAGAAAGAAAAGAAGCAGAAATGTTCGTACTGTGTGTAGATTTGCTGGTCAGCATTACTTTAATTGTTGTTAGCCCGCTTTCGGCTTTTGTGGCCCCCGAAAAATAAATCCTTCTGAATTGCTTGAACGCCTTTTGTCGTCTTGTCTACTTCTCAGCCTCATCCTGCAACGTTTTGCTAGCCTTATCTAACTTCCTGTTGCTGCTCGTCTTCTGCTTGCCTTCTCTTGTTGTATTCCAATTACAAAGCCACAAAAAGTTGAAAAACTGTGCGGCTTTTTCCTCCCCTCTCACTTTGCTCGGCTAGATTGTTGCATAGCTTTTTATCGTGTCTTAATGTAATTGTTCTGTTGCTCTCTCACTCTCATTATCCCTCACTTTCTACCCTCTTGAAGTTGTAATTTGATTTGCTGGCACATTATTTTCATGTCTGCCTTAGCAGCTTTACTTGCCTATAGTGTGAGATCTCCGACATTTTTCACATATCTTCAAAATAGTTTTACAACGTTTCACATTTGCCATTGGATTACTTTCGGTTGTTGTCTCTGCCCATTTGGCTGGATTTACACCATATGTTCTCAATGCTCTGGTCAATTTATATAAAAATGAGGTTAAGTGATGGGGAGAGTTCTTTCCTTTCCTTCCTGTTCGACAAGTGCCAAATAACAGCTAAATGGGGTGGCAAAATGCCAGAGGGGGGTGTCTACAGCAATTTCTGTTTCTGTGTTCTGTTGTCGATGCCAGGCTACAAAATACAACAAAAAAATAGGAAAACAGAAAATATCCTGAAGTCTTGTTGAAATTTTAATTAGATTGCAGGCAACACAGCTGCTGGTGTGTGTTAGAATCAAACTGCTGCTGAACTGACTTTAAAAAGTCTATTAACAATTGAGCATTGAGTTGTTCGTAGAAAAATCAATCAAGTGTTTTGTTTCAAGTGCATTTAGTTTACAGTTCTTTCATTAGTTAAACTGTGCAATTACTTCGTTCGACTAATTGCTCAGCTCTCGAGAAGGTCTTAGCCTGGTATTACAATGGTCAAAAGGACGAATGACAAGGGACTTTGAGGTGCATAAAAAAAGGATTTAAAAGCCAGCGAATCTGTTCTAAAAGATTTTATGAAAGTTGAAATGCATACAACTAAGATTTGTATGAAAGAAAGTTGCTTAAAGCTCTAAGAAGCTCTTGTTCCTTTCCTTTCTTTCTTCAAAAGGACGAATGACAAGGGACTTTGAGGTGCATGAAAAGGATTTGAAAGTCAGCGAATCTGTTTATGAAAGTTGAAATGCATACAACTAAGATTTGTATGAAAGAAAGTTGCTTAAAGCTCTAAGAAGCTCTTGTTCCTTTCCTTTCTTTCTTCAAAAGGACGAATGACAAGGAACTTTGAGGTGCATGAAAAAAGGATTTAAAAGTCAGCGAATCTGTTTATGAAAGTTAAAACGCATAAAACTAAGAATTCTATGAAAGAAAGTTGCTTAAAGCTCTAAGAAGATCTAGTTCCTTTCCTTTCTTTCTTCAAAAGGACGAATGACTAGGAACTTTGAGGTGCATAAAAAGGATTCAAAAGTCAGCGAATCTGTTTATGAAAGTTAAAATGCGTAAAACTAAGATTTGTATGAAAGAAAGTTGCTTAAAGCTCTAAGAAGCTCTTGTTCCTTTCCTTTCTTTCTTCAAAAGGACGAATGACAAGAGACTTTGAGGTGCATGAAAAGGATTTGAAAGTCAGCGAATCTGTTTATGAAAGTTGAAATGCATAAAACTAAGCTTTGTATGAAAGAAAGTTGCTTAAAGCTCTAAGAAGCTCTTGTTCCTTTTCCTCCTTTCTTCATAATTAACGTATCCTTGTATTCCGCACAAATTGAGCTGTTTGCTTTGGTCAATTTGAGGCTTGTAATGCGCTTGGATAGCATCTCCTAAACCTTTCACACGAGCTCTTGTCATAAGCTAAATTGTTATTTAATACTTTATCGGTTTATGTTATTCATTTTTATATGCATGACTATCAGAGCACTTAATCTTGAACAGCGGACAGGCACTTACGCACACACACACACACACGTAAAAGTGACCCAAATACGACCACAAGATGATGGACATCAAATTGAGCGGGGCAGGGGAGGCGTTTGCCTGATGGCCCATAAAAAGTTGCAGGCGATGGCTATTTTTGCTATTTTGGCTACTTGACTGCTACATGCGGCGTATACGTAACGAAACTTTATGACAAATTGTTGCTGCTAAGAGGCCCAACACGTGTGTCTCTGCGCTTGAGTATTTTGTGTGTTGGCCATAAATCAAGACGCTAAGACCTATGTACAACAAACTCAAACTCAAACTCAAACTCAAATATATATCTGTATTTGGAGCATGTTTGAGTATTTCTTGACTTTTGGGTTTTATGACTTATACAACTATAAAGAATGGGGTTTTTTTTATTTGCTGCTTCACTGAAACGTTGCATATTGCCGCTGCCCAAACACGGTTTGTCACCAGATGTTCAAACGCCTCGAGCCGGGCGCCATCAGCTTGCTGCTCACCGAACGCAACGTCGTTGCCGAGCCGCCACCCACTTCGGTGGCACGACTCGCACTGCTGCCCAGCAGCTCCATGGGCAAATTCGACTGCAAACATTGCACACTGGCGTCAGCTGGCGTTATGCTGCTGCTGGGCGCCATCTCAATGTAGTAGCTGTCCTCCTGCAGACTGCTGCGACTGCTGCCCGACGAGGCCGTTGAATTGGTGTCTGCCAGTGAGGCGCTATAGAACTGTAGTTTCTGCTGCTCGCGTTGCAGTTCCCGCGCCTGCAGATTGTGCAGCGGCGAGCTATAAGGCGCCTCCCGGCGCGTACTATGATGCCAGGCATGCAAACGTGCTGGATCCGTTGATCTACGCGATCCCTGATAGTGCAGAAAACTATGCCCATCATCATGGCCATCGTTCAGCTGCCGCTGATGCTGCTGCTGATGTGGACGCAGTGGGCCCGCCCGGCCGTGGCGCTGCCAGGGCAACTCACAGCGATAGACGTGCGCGAGTCCGGCCAGCAGCAGAATGACCAGGATGCAGGCGAGCAGCAACATTAAGCCTGGATGACCGCCAGTTAGGGTCTGTTGGGTTTGCTGTCGCTGATCCAGCAGCTGAGCCGATTTGGAAGCCTCCGTCTTGAGCTCAACGAATGCTTTCAGCTGTGCAAAGGTGTTCAGCTCCTGTTTGAATGCATTTGGGGTATTCACGCTGCTGTGCGAGTGTTGTTGCTGCTGTTGGGCAGATGTTGCTGCTGTGCTGGAAGATGTTGCTGCTGTTCTGGAAGATGTTGCTGCTGTGTTAGAAGATGTTGCTGTCGTAGAAGATGTTGCTGTGCTCGATGTTGCTGCTGTGCTAGAAGATGTTGCTGTGCTAGAAGATGTTGCTGTGCTCGATGTTGCTGCTGTGCTCGAAGATGTTGCTGTCATAGAATATGTTGCTGCTGCTGTAGATGTTGCTGCCTTTGTAGATGTTGCTGCCTTTGTAGATGTTGCTGCTGCTCTAGATGTTGCTGCCTTTGTAGATGTTGCTGCTGCTGTAGATGCTGCTGCTGCTGTGTTAGAAGATGTTGCTGCTGCTGTAGATGTTGCTGCCTTTGTAGATGTGGATGTTGCTGCCTTTGTAGATGTTGCTGCCTTTGTAGATGTTGCTGCTGCTCTAGATGTTGCTGCTGCTGTTCCTGCTGCTGTTGTGTGCTTGTATGTGCTGTATGTCATCTTCTTAATGCTCAGCGATGGCTTCTTGACTTTCTTCCTTGTCGCCTTTGTGTCGCCATTTATTGCATCCGTTTCGAATGATGTTGCTGCCTGTCGCTTATCAGTTACTTCCTGTCGCGACTGCTGCTGGCTGGCATCCAATGCTGTTTCCTGTGCATCAGCCACTGTCGCCGTGCCCGGCAACAGCAACTGTTCGGCATCGACCAGCAGATTGTCGCCTTGATGCATCAGCAATGGTGTGCCAATTAAATGACGATCCTTAATGTGCAGCTGCAGCGTGGCATGTTTATGTTGCATGTGCAGTGTTCTCTCCTGACCGGAAGTGTCACTTGGCGGCTTTGCTGTTGTTGTTGTTCTTACCATATCTGCTGTCTGTTTTAATAAACTCTTGGCTGCTTTATCGAAATGTTTTTGTTTTTCCGCAATGTCAGAACTTATAAGCGCCAAAAATGTTGTTGTCGGAGTTGCTGTTGTCGAAGTTGCTGCTGTTGTTGTTGTTGGAGTTGCTGCTGTTGTTGTTGGAGTTGCTGCTGTTGTTGTCGGAGTTGCTGTTGTTGTGGTGACCGCAACAGAACTGCTAATGTTTGCGAGTCTAAGCGGCGCTGATGTTGCTGTTGCTGTTGTTGTTGAGCTGCTTGCCAAAATGTTTGTTGCGCGAGTTGTTGTTGCTGCTTCTTCAACGTGGTATAAACTTGGCATGCTTGCGGCTATTGTTGTTGCTGCTGTTGCTGTTGCTGTTGTTGGCATGCTTGGCATTTGCTGTTGGCTTGGCTGTTTCACTAACGAAGTTGTTCCAGCTGGCCCAAAACTTTTTGCGGTTAACAGTGCATTGTTCTTGCCGCTTGATTGCATTTGTGTTGCAGTTGTTCTTGCCTTTGACTTTTGCACTTTTGGCATAGTTGGTCCAGTTGTTGTTGTTGCCAGTAAGCCACAAGCTGGCGGCATTGACTCGACCTCCGACTTAACTTCTTGACATCGAGTGCAACATTTATCGTTGCCGTTCGGCAATTGCACATAGCGTTGCTTCAAATCAATGCTGCCCATAGATTGACCCAAATCAGGACTACGGCAGGGACTTGCCCACTCGGCCATGCCCAGCAGATCACTGCACTTGATAGGATTATCCTCCAGCAGCAGATCACGCAGCTCGGGCAGCGTATGCACTATGGACTGACTGACGCTCTCGATGCCCGCCGCTTGCAGATTCAATGTGAGTAGCTTGGGCAATGGCAGTGCGGGCAAATACAGCAAAGGATTGCCGGATAGATCCAAGGTTTTCAAGTTCTTGAGTCCGTTGAAGCTTTGTGGCTGCAGCTCCATAATGGTGTTGTGCTGCAGGAACAGATGCTCCAGCGATGGTGGCAAGCTATTTGGCACACGCATCAAACTGTTGTGATCCAGGAACAGCAACTCCAACAGCTCCAAACGACCCAGCGCATCGTCTTCCACTTGGGCGATGCGAGAGTGCGATAAGTCCAGGTATTGCAACAATGGATAGCTGTCCAAATCGCCGCAGTTAATCGACTGTAAAGAGAAGAGTGTAATAATATATAATATATATATATATATATAATATAATTAATATAAGAACTTAGTTAAATAATATGCAAAGTAGCTTTTAGCATTTTAATTTGGCATTTTAAATGTCAAGAGAAGAGTATTATAATATATAATATATATATATATAATATAATTAATATAAGAACTAAGTTAAATAATATGCAAAGAAGCTTTTAGAATTTTTATTTTGACATTTTAAATGTCAAGAGAAGAGTATAATAATATATAATATATATATATATAATATAATTAATATAAGAACTAAGTTAAATAATATGCAAAGTAGCTTTTAGCATTTGAATTTTGACATTTTAAATGTCAAGAGAAGAGTATAATAATATATAATATATAATTATATATAATATAATTAATATAAAAACTAAGTTAAATAATATGCAAAGTAGCTTTTAGCATTTGAATTTTGACATTTTAAATGCCTTTTCCCACTCTATTCTAAAAAGGTTAACATATATTAAGATCCATTTTGTTTAACCCATAATTATTTGACCTTTTGTCAAGCAAAAAAAAAATACAATGTCAGCACTTTTAATATCTGTCTGCCGTTATCGTTAGGCTTTAACGAACTTTTCGTTAAGTTCGGGGAAATTTGATTAGTAAGACGAGAAGTAAAGTGAGTTGACTTCCCACCTGACATTGTTTAAAAATTAACTTGAATCAGCAGTTATAATTACTTCAAAGAGCAGCTTTTTTTGCCCCTTTTTTCTATACCCTCAACCCTTTGCAAATGGTTAAAAAGGGTATAATGGTTTTATGCCTAAGTATGTAACAGGCAGAAGGAAGCATGTCAGAGACTATAAGAGCTAGAGACTCCAGATTTGCAACATAAGCTCGCCTAATCCCTAAGCAGTACAAGTTTGTTTCAAATTTTCGATAACTCTTTCCGTTTCCGATATACACATGTGATCGATAACAGCAAAATCTTGAATGCGGAAAAAACTACTTTACAAGATATAAATAAATTTGAATTAAATTTACAAGTTTGTTTCAAATTTTCGATAACTCTTCCCGTTTTCGATATACACATGTTATCGATAACAGCAAAATCTTGAATACGGAAAAAAATTCTTTACAAGATATAAATAAATTTGAATTAAATTTACGAGTTGGTTTTAAATTTTTGATAACTCTTCCCGTTGCCGATATACACATGTGATCGATAACAAGAAAATCTTGAATTTGGAAAACTTTTTGATGCAGTTTGAAAGATTAGACGAAATAATGACAATCTTGTAAAATTTTATTGAAATCGGTTGGGAAACATCGGAGATAGGGAATATTGAAGTTAAGGCAAGTATGCAGTATTCACACACTCACACATACTTGCAAGCACTGACTGTACGCGTAAAGTATAGGGTTCAGGGTATCGTCTAGTCGGTATTTCTCGACTAGAGCCTTCTTACTTCTTTTTCGTTGGTTCGGTGGTAGTTCGCATTGCCACAAGCACTATACGTCTGGGGTTCAGAAAGTAAACATAGACGCGACTCATTTAATGAAACCAAGCGTCAGGCCACGAAGCCAGGTCAGAGTTGCTCAGGCAGCCAGACAGCCGCTGTCGTTGGCCTCGAGCAACGAAAGCGAAAGACGAGGTTGCCTTCCTAAACGCCATAATTTGCCATGAAAAGGCTGCGTGTTGACTGCCGATAAAAGGACAGCAGTAAGGAGCGATGGCAGACAAATTAAAATGCCTGCTGCCTGGCAACAAAAGATGGAGCCTGTTCAGCAGGAGAAGAAGTAGGAGAAGAAGAAGCAGAAGAAGTAGCAATTGCAACTAGTTGGGGCCTGTGTCTTAGGCCCGGTCGCAGCTGCTCGTTGCCTGTTGGCTTAAACGCGATTATGCTTATGCCAATTATCCTTATTTTATTAATGCTTCAGCTTGAAGCGTGCGCCTTTGTCTCGAGCCGCTTACGAGCAACAGCATTCCATTTTATTATATTATATTTCTTTCTTACTTTCTTTTTTTGCACCTTTTATGGCATTTGCCATAATCGACAACAACAGCGGCAATTTATGTATTGTATTTGTTGTTTGTCTGCTGTACTTGAGACAGCTTTAAGCTTGGAAGCCTCTAAACTGCTCTAAACGTTTCATACTAAAGCAATTGCACACAATACAATCTGGGCTGCATATATTTATAAATCTGTTTAGCTTCTTTTTTTCCTGCTTACAAACTTAACTAAGAACCGTTTTGTAGTTGCTAATCGCTTGCCTTGCTGCCTGTCTTTCGCTCACTCTCTGCTATTTCACTTATTTCGTCTTGCAGTTGTTGTTGTTTTTTTCATTTTGCGTGAAGTGCACTTAACACTTCCATTATGTGGCTGCATTGTGCCGTTTAATTATGCTCTAACACTGACTAAGTGGCCCACAAAGAGCTGTCTCAAATGCTTCAACAAATGGCACAACAATATAACCTAATATAGGGTTTTTCAATAAGTGTGGGTAGATGTTGAAATAGCATAAAACAAGCTAAGTGTGAGGTATTAACTGTAGTAGGCAACAAAAGATACTGTTGACTTAATATAATTCTTTATTTAATAGCACGTCCACTCATATCAGCGATCATCACAAGACTGACTCCTTCGATCTCGTCAGTCTTAACATGTACCTCCGGTTTCTCATTTAACAGATGTTAAATGAGCTTAACATTACAGCTTAAAGTACTAGTACTAATACCAATGTGTGTTAGTGGTGGCCTGCTACATAACAAAATTCTTTTTTTATTTGAAAGGCCTATGTATGCCATTAAGTATGGAGTATGACATCATGCAAATCCCCACCTCGGATTCTTAAATTGGTATGAATCCGAGTGGTCCAATTTTCAATCACTCTTCCACATAGATCAGGCTGAATTTGAGTCCCAAAATCTTTCCGTTCCTTGAACGTATGTTGGCTGATTGTTTACTGAACTGCTGGTCTCAAATTCAGCCACCAAACGTTGAAGAGTCGACTGTGAAGGGCCGTAAAATGGCCGCAATGCACGTTTGTATTAAGGAACACTCATTTTGATAATAAAATTTGATCATTTGAATGTGCTGTTCAATCGTGTAACTTGCCATGATGATTTGGCATAAGAAACTGAATAAGAAACAAATAATTTGACAGATTTCACCAAAACAAAATGGCCGCCATGTGCCGCTAAAATCTACCCGCGTCGATTGAAAAACCCTTTTATCTACAAAATTTTAATCAGCTTATTTGATTATATTGCAAAATGATAAAGTGAATTTGAATCGTGCAAAATATATGTATATTTGTTAAAAAAACAATTCCCCCTCCCTACCCTACCTCCCATATCAATTACTTCGCGAAGTGTTATCGAATGTTTTTATTATTTGCCGTCAAAACATTTTAATCAATAATGTATGGGCATAAAGTTTCATTTTTAGCCTTCGGTGTCCCTATGCTAGCGTCACATAAAATTATTTAAAAGTCGGCCCCTCCTTTCGAGCAGCAGCTGCCCCTGGGGGGAGCCGGAAGTGCGCGAAGAAGATGGCAACCAAAATGGCGGCGTAAATTTAAAAATAACAAAGTGTAAATCATACGCCTGGGTGAGATTTTTGCGTGGGTAATCGGCAAACCGGAGCACAGGCGCACTCAAGCACGCAACAGTTCCGAACCGTACCAAAACGAACCGAACCGCACCAAAACAGATGCTAATTAATGGCTGCAACGGGAACTCCAAAGCACCATACAAACTACCCCTCCCCCCGCAGGGTAAGGAAAAATTGCGTCGCTCGATGGTGGAGGTTGCTGCTGCGAATGTGCCGTTAATTGCCGACAAAGCGTCAAAATTGCGGTTCATTGGCTGCACACACACACACAAACAGACAGACGAAGGCCCTAAAAAGGCTTGCGCACGGGGGGCACAGGAAGTGGCAAGGGCCGAGGTTAAAGCCACCTGCATAATATGCCTGATGGTTACGCTAACTTAATGATTACAGCAGTGAGCTATGTATAACCACGATTTGCTTTTGTACAAAACCGGCTCGAAAGCCAAACAATTCATATTTGTGAATAAGCAATTTATAATGAAAAAAACAACTGATAAAACGACAAGACAAATAGAAAATATTAGTTTAAAGTTCAGAGAAATCTAAGGAAAATCGTTTCGCAATTACATCAACTTATTAATATGCGTGTGTATGCGTGGATACTTTCTTAACTTCACTTAACTTTCTTGCTCCATAATTCCGTTGTTTCTCAACCGATTTTAATAAAGTTTCACAGATTGTCATTATTTAGTCTAATCTTTGAAACTGCATCAAAAAGTTTTGCAAATTCAAGATTTTATTGTTATCGACCACATGTGTATATCGGAAACGGAAAGAGTTATCGAAAATTTGAAAAAAACTTGTACTGCCTAGGGATTAGACGAGCTTATGTACGAAATCTGGAGTCTCTAGCCCTTATAGTCTCTGAGATCGTACAAAAGGACAGACGGACATGTCTATATCGAATCGACTATTGATGCTGATCAAGAATATATATACTTTATGGGGTCGGAGATGCTTCCTTCTGCCTCTTACATACATTTGCACAAAACCATTATACGCTTTTCACCCATTTTCAATGGGTTCAGGATATAAAAACAAGTAATGAAACGAGAATATATATAGAAAATGTTAGTTTAAAGTTCAAAGTTAGTTTAAAGTTCAGAGAAATCTAAGGAAACTCTTTCCACAACTACTTCAACTTAATAATACCAAGAATAGATGTATTTTGGCTTCCACAAGAAGCATTGCAAGACTATTTAAGCAGTTAGAACATCGAAGAGATGTAAAGCTTTGCGACCACAAGTTCGTCCAGGAGCTTCAAAGGCAAGATTCAAAAGCTTCTCTGGCTCTTCAACTGCAAAAATGAGCTTTTTCTTAAGAATAAAGTGCTCGTTTATAAAAATATTATTATATTATGTGGCATCGCACTACAACAAGATCCGAGTCAAAAGAAGATCAAAGCAAAAGAGGAGCTGCTATCCAACTGCCAAACAGGTTTATACTTAAATAACCACACAACTTTTCAACATATATAAGCTGATTATTATTAAGAAGTTTCATTTAAGTTGATAAAAATCCATTATTATGCAGTTCTTAACAATTTTAATCTATAAAATTATTCAATTTTCTTTGAGTGCATTGAAAGTTACTCACTTTGAGCCAATTGTGCGACAGCTTGAGTGTGCGCACCGATTGGGCGAGTGCAGCGGGCACCTGACAAAGACCCGTGCTGCTGGCATCCAGCTCCTTGAGACTCCAGGAGGCGACAAACTCTTGCATGGCAGCGCCCACCTGCGGATTGTACGCAATCGATAGGCTAACCAAATCCGGTATACCCTGCAGAGCTCTGATGGCCGAGCCACTCAGCTGATTGTGCGATATGTCCAGGTGCTGCAAGTTGGGCAGGGCCAGAAACGTCTCATAGTCGATATCGGTTATATTGTTCCAGCTCAGCTGCAACGTTTGCAAGCTAATCAGATTGTAGAAAGCTTCTCGCGATATTGTTTCGCCCAGTTGATTGTGCGCCAGATTCAACTGCTTTAGCTGCGACATGCGCTGCCCAAAGAAGCTGCCCGCGAGTTGACTCAAACGATTGCAGGACAGATCTAGGTTAATCAGAGTGACGCCAATTGTGGGCAGCACGCTCAATGAATTATTGCGCACAATTAGCTCTTGCAGCTGGCTGAAGTTACTCAGTTGCAGGCTAGTCAAATGATTGTTGCTTAAGTCGAGACGCGTTACCAGCTCCAGTTGGCCTTGGTAGTCATACTCGGTGAGTCCTTGACTAGTCAGATTAAGCCATGTTGCTTGTACCTCACGCTTTTGCATACCGTGTGGTTTTCTTTCGCTTTCTCTTTCTGTTTCCCTTTTGTGATTGTAGCGCAATTCGCTTTTGTAGTTTGCCGGCTCGTGCTCATCGCGCAGCATGCGCTGAACGCTTTGAAAGCTGAGATGTTGACGCGATAGTTGCAGTTCCTGCTGCTCGGCAGCTGCATTCGTTAGGGACATTGCCTGCACGCCGCTGCACAACAACAACAACAACAACAGCAACAGAGCCCAAACAAAGCACATTGTCGCTCTTAGATCACAGTTGCTGCGGGTGGGCTTCATTTTGGAGCCAACTGTTTGTTCGTTTTTTGCCTCGTTTGTTTTAAAATGGAATTTCCTTTTTTGCTGATGGTTTTTCGCCTTTAATTTCACTGGAAATTTATGCGCAGTACGTGCAGACGTTTAAATTTTCGTAGAACGTTTCATTCATTTGCTGGCTGTACATTCATTTCTTCATTCAGTCATGCACTCACGTTCTGGACGCCCTTTTTTTTGTCGTCACGTGCCCACGGGTCGACCATGTGACAACTGTCAACAGTTTGACAGCTTTGGCTGTGCTGCTTGGGCCATGGCGTGCATAGAAGGCGAACGGAAATAAAAATGTATTGCCTACTTTTCAGCGTCGCCTCTAAAAATACTGAATTTTTAATTAAATATCAACTTGGGCCATCACCTTTTCAATTGTTGCTGTTCACAATTGTTTTCGTTCTGTTTCCTTTTTTTTATGTATCTTTTGTCTCTCTCTTTTGGCTAATTGCTGCACAAACGCTGCTCAACTTCCAGCAAATGTCAATTAAAAAGCGCACATCGTTTCACCTGTATTTGTTTCTTGTTGTTCGTTGTTGCTGTCGTTGTTGTTGCAGTCAAGTGTTGTCGCATTACAACGTCAATTGTTCCCCTGACGCTGTCGTCGTCGCGTGCTTAAAATCTGTAATGAAACGAGAGGCAAAAGAAGAAACAAAAAAAATGTTAATTACGCTTGTTATACTTATTCTTATTTTAGCTGTTGTTCCTTGCTTGCTTCAAGCTCGTATGCAAAGTGCAAAAAAAAAGGTAAACTTCTTTATAATTTGCTGAGCACTCGCTTTGTGTGCGCTTAGTTGTATGCTGTGTTTTTTTTATTTTAATTTCAGCTTTGAGCTTTACGACTTGAAAGCGCTTTGGCAGTTTGGCTTAAGTGTTATTTTTATGCTGATTGCAGCTAATGAAATTATAATTTCAACACGCTTAACAGCAGGCCATAATTCCGTTGGGGCACGCTCGCTTTGGGTCATAACCGAGCCGAACCGAACTGACCGCGTGTCAGAGGCATGCCACTAAGCCACCATATGTGATCTGTGTGTGTTTTGTGTGTGTGTGTGTGCTATAAATCATTTAACTGGGTCATTTCATTTCCGGTGTAGACAAGCGACAGGAAAGCCACTGCATAACCTTACCAACAACTGTCAACAAACAGACAGACAGATAACCAACCCCCAAATTTGATTTACTCCCTGTTTTGCCGTAATGATGGTAGCTCAAATGTATGCTAAGCTCGTTTCTTTATATTTCCTGGGCAATTCCCCGAAAATTAATTTGTCAATGTCTACTTAAAGTCAAAATTTGCTCACAATGTTTGCTTGAAGCAGGTATGCGAGTTCTGAGCTTTGCTGTTGTATGTCACTTACTTATTTATACCTTGGGGAGACAGGATATGATTGTATGAAGAAGAAATGTATATCAGAGTATGTTCAGTATGACTTTGATTAAAGACTTTACATACTAAGCTATTCCCTTCCAACTTGTAAATATTCTAAGCAACCATTAAGTCGAACTTCTTGTTGTAATGAATAACCAAAGTTTTGCCTTAGACATGATACTAAAAGCTTAGACTTTAGAATTACTTCCACAGGGTATCTTCTAGTTCTATCTTCTTGTTAGTTTCACTGACTTGAAAACATTTTCACTCACTGTAAGCTCGACACCTTAGGTATATTATTTCGAATTGTCAGTAGCTCAAATATTGTTTTTGTTGTTGCTTCAACTCATGCGTACATATGGGTAAATAAATTTATAGGCATCGCTGGCATCACATTAAATTTATTGACAAATGTTATCAGAGAAGCTGGCAGTTTCATTTCAGTTGGCGGTTGTCGCTTTCGCTTACGCAACAGTAAAATGTGGGCCATAAGTTTAGTGACAGGACTTGTTTGCAGCCGCAGTCACCACTTGGCAGGCGGACAGAAAGACAGACAGATAGATGATGTACACCAGTCAGTTGACATGAAAGTCGATTTAAAAAATGACAACAACAACAACAACGAATATGTATGTTTTGGATGTGTTACAGCAATAACAGCAATAACATGACCAAGGACAGCTGTCTATCTGTCTGTTAATGCACTGTTTCCCAACTCCCTTGAACAGTCTCTCTTGAGGGTTGCTCTGGTTTGAAGGGTTCCTGCGTTTGTCACTTGATTTAATGCCAGCTTGAATATAATTTTGCGAATTGTGCTATGCCATACTTACTTTGCCTCCCCTTTTGTCGCTGTACTTTATGATTGAGCATTAGCGAGGAGTAACATAAAAGTTTCTAAAATATTTATGGTTAAAGTTGGCAGCTTCACTTTGCGTTAAGTTAATCACAAGCACAAATACTGTTCAAGTGCATGCCTTTGTGTCAGGCGGCATCGGATTAGATGCCGTTGATATTGCAGCTAAATAAAGCGTTTGCTTTAATACAAATCCCTGGCACAGTGTCTTGGAATTGGATTTTCAAAGGCAGCTGCCATACGTCAACGATTTATTTTTTTATACCCTGCAGCCATTGAAAATGGGTAAGAAGGGTATATTGGTTTTGTGCAAAATTATGTAACAGGCAGAAGGAAGCGTCTCCGACCCCATAAAGTATATACATTCTTGATCAGCATCAACAGACGAGTCGATATAGCAACGATCTCAGAGACTGTAAGTGCTGGAAACTCCAGACTTGGAACATAAGCTCGCCTGATCCCTAGGCAGTACAAGTTTGTTTCAAATTTTCGATAACTCTTCCCGTTTCCGATATACACATGTGATCGATAACAACAAAATCTTGAATGTGGAAAGCTTTTTGATGCAGTTTCAAACTTTAGACTAAATAATGACAATCTGTGAAGTTTTTATTGAAATCGGTTGAGAAACACCGGAGATATGGAACATTGAAGTTAAGTCAAGTATGCACACACACATACTTGCAAGCAGTGACTGTACGCGTTAAGTATAGGGTTCAGGGTATAGTCTAGTCGGCATTTCTCGACTAGAGCCTTCTTACTTGTTTTTTATATATGCATAGAAGTAGAAGTAGTAGAGTCGAGCCGATGCAACATGGCTTTATCAGTGGCGCAGCTTGTGCAACAAAATGCAAATGGCATTTGACAGGCAAGGACAACGCTGTGTCGCCCAGCAATGCATTCATCATTCAGCGCCTTGGCAAAGATACAGAGACAGATATAGAGAGAGAGAGGGAGAGCGAGCAAGTTTCTTTTCGCATTCCTTTGTACTGTTTCTAGGTTTTCGCTCGCTGCTCAATAGCGCATCCAAATGAAAAATTGCGCAACAAAATACAAAATATATTTTATCTTTTGCCCAGCATTCTGCCCTCGAGTCGTATGCATAATGCAGCGTTCAAAGCTCCTTACTTCTGGCAGTGTGTGTATGACTACTGTTATTTTTACTTTGTTGGTTTGCATAGTTCGACATATTTTACATCTTAAATACATCAAATAACTTTTGAATGGATTTTTTTTCTATTTCCTAGTACTTCTATTGAAAAGATTTAAAGGTTAAATGCTATTTATTTCATATCTTCAATACTTGTTTTTCTACTTCCTAGTACTTGTATTGAAAAGATTTCTTTATATCAAAAGGTTAAATGCTATTCATTACATATCTTCAAGTCAAGCATTTGACTAGATTTTAATATGTTTTTTTTTATATATTCCTTGATATTCCTGGCTCAAATTCTTCACTTAATGGATATCCATAAGTCACAACATTATCGTTCTTCAGTCCTTTTATTTGACATGCATTTGCTGATGGCATTTTCTTTTGCTTTCTTGTGCTTTTTTCATATAGTTTGCCTGCGAGCTGCTGTTTTAATAAACTTCCGGTTTTTGTGAGGACTTTATTGAGTCTGCGGCACGCTGCGTCTGACATGTATTTCGATGTATTCAATGCAGGCTGCTGCTGCACCAACTGTATCCTGCAGCATCTGTGTCAATGTCAACATTGGCAGGACGTGCGAATTTCTCACTTTCGCATTGACATTTTGTGGGCTCTTAAGCCCCAGCTCTGGAAATCTTTAAACAAAAATGTTCAACACTTTGCAAACAATTTGCCAGGATGCCGTTTTGTGATTGTGTCAACCATCGTTGGGCGCCTTTTTCTGCTTTCCTTTTGTTTTTTTTCTTGGTTTGCTGCGCATAAAAGTTTTCAAATTAAACTTTTTGTCGACTGTCAAGTAAACGAGCGGGCAATTTGGCGGTGAACGTGAAATGGCCGACCCTATCGATATCCAAAATGGCGATTACCAACAACGTACACATGTACACAAATGTGTGCGTGTGTGTGTGTGTGATCGAATTGGCATGATGTTAAATTTTTAGAGTCGTATTATTACCCAATTTTATGTTCCCCAAATCAATTTTTATCTTTAAATCGCTTAACATTCTTGCTTTTCTCTATGATTTTTGAACGTTTTCCGGGTTATTAAATTTTGTGGTCCTTAAAAATATATTTGGATTTTTTTTTATTGATTTTTTCCGGACAACATAATAAGATTTCCTTTAGGAAAAGATGGATTCACATTGCAGCTTTCACTCTACTTTCAAGTACATTAAATTTCTATACGTTTCGCGACTTTAGTTGTAGAATACTTCCCTGTTAAATATTACACATATTCTATGCATATTTGCCCAACATAAACCATTATTTGAAGTACATTAAATTTCTTTATGTTTTGCGACTTTAGTTGTAGAATTCTTATACGTTAAATATTACACATATTCTATGCATATTTCCTTAACAAAAACTATGCCGAAAGCATTTTTGGGAACTTGTGCTTATGACTTATGCTTTCACAAGTTGAGGTCGCCATGTTGTTGGCTTTATTAATGCCCTGCGGACAGGCACTCGGCTAGGAAACCGAAGAACACACACACACATAAGTAAAGTTCGTAATAAACTTGTGCCTCTCATCCTCTTCTATATCCTAGTCTTCGTGTGTGTGTGCGCGCCTTTTATTGTTTTATTTGTGTGTAGATTTTCATGTTTGATTTTTTTTTTAAGTTGTTTTTTTTTCGGTTATTTTTGCGTCTTGCTTTTATTTGTTAAATTGTGTAGTGAAAAATCGCTCGAGGTCCTGAAATAGAGCCACAGAGGCTCCTCTCTCTCTGTGTGTATTCGTTTTCCACAATTTTATATATTGCTTTATGTATGTTTGTACTGTGTTGTTTTTGTTTTGGTTTTCTAGCTTGCGTTGTCGTCGTTAGGCACAGAATTTTGCTTGCTCGAGGCGTACTTTGGTTTGCTGTCCAAACGTTCCCCAACTGGGAACTTGACATACAAATAGATATTTTCATAAAAAATGTTGACTGTTTTGTTAGCTGTGTGCTATAAAAGGGTAACACTCATTTTTATTGTTTTCTGCTCACAATTTGAACCCCTTGCTAGTTGGGCAAAGCTTTTTATGAAATTGGAAAACTTTTTCAATAATACTGTGCATAATTTTGAGTTTGTTGTTGGCATTCTACTTTATATATTAATTTCTCAACCGAACCATATTCTTGGGCTAAGCTTAAAGTATTTTGAAGATGTGTGAGGCCCAAGAGCTCAAATTGCATTCGGGTTAATGATTCTGACAGCTTGACCTGAGCGAAGGTTTTGTTTTGTTTGGTTGCCTCTTATTGCCACTCATATTTTGTTCAAGCTCTCGCTGTCCAGCACATAACGTGTCACAATTTTCTAATAATTTGCCAAATTGCCTTTGCCTGACCATTAAATTTGAGATACGTGTCTGCATGAGCTATGGGCCAAGTTTAGTTTTTGTGGTGTCCCATACAAGCTGATTGCCGGATAAGATATATATATATACACACACACTCATTTGACAAACGGCCGAACAACTACTAGCATTATGTGCTTCAAATTGTCAGTTACAGATATATATTTTTATATATAAAGATATAGATATACCGAACGCAACTTGAGACCCAAGCTGTGTTCTCCTGTTACTAATCCCCTGGCCAAATTGTGTGTGTGTGTGTGTGTGTTTGTGTGGGTTGCCAAGCAGTTAAAGTTGTCAGCTGGTTGCTTTAAGCAAAGAGCTTTGCTGCTCTCCCCCCTAAATCGTCGGAGGCCAAAATAAATCTGTGACTAGCGCAAAATCAATAAGTCGCCCGCTGCGTATTTCAAAGTGGTTTCCCATTGCAAAAGCCAACTCTCTAACAAAAATATTGAACAAAAAAAGAAAGAAAAAACATTGCCAAAAGTGCTCTAGATATTCGTTTCTGTGCGTGTGTGTGTGCGTGTGTGTGTGCATGTGTGTGTATGTGTGTGTATGTGTGTGTGTATGAGTGTGTGTTTGTGTGTCATCGACTTGGCTGCTCTGTTGCTTTGGGCCCATTGTTCTCTTTTCGGTTCGCTTGCATCGGAAAACAATGAAAAACATTTAAGCAAAATATGACAGGAAAACGATGATATAAAATGGACATAACTATGAGACCATCAAATACTCATTGAAAATTATACTTTTCTGAAGCTAAAATCGATTAAAATCGAGAAACAAACAGTTTTCATTTGGTTTTGATTTGTTTTTAATCATTTTTGTTTAACATTCCTTTCACTATCTGTTCAAGTTGTACTCACAATCGTTTCCTATTGTGATTCGATTGTACAACAAGCTAGATTTGATATGCTTTTTCCTTAACCTCGATTAAAATCGATAACCAGAATGTTTTCAGCCGATTTTGATTTGTTTTTTAATCATTTTTGTTAAACATTCCTTTCAATATATTTTTATGTTGTAATCACATTCGTTTCCTATACTGATTCGATGGTACTTCAAGCTAGATTTTATAATCTTTTTCCTTAACCTCGATTAAAATCGATAACCAAACTGTTTTACCAACTGTTTTCTTTTTTTTTGTATTAATTTTTGTTTAACATTTCTTTCACAATCTGTTCAAGTTGTACTCACAATCGTTCCAATAGCTCTTGAGTGCTTCGATTGTACTACAAGAAGGATTTTATAAGCTTTTTCCTTAACATTGATTAAAATCGATAACCAAACTATTTTTTTTTTGTTTTTAATCATTTTTATTTAACATCCTTTTTACTATCTGTTCAAGTTGTACTCAAAATCGTTTTCGATTGTACTACAAGATGGATTTTATATGTATTTCCCTCAACCTCGATTAAAATCGATAACCAAACTGTTTTCAACCGTTTTTGATTTGATTTTAATCATTTTTATTTAACAATCCTTTCACAATCGGTTCAAGTTGTACTTACAATCGTTTCCTATACTGGTTCGATTGTACTACTAGATTTTATTTGCTTTTTTCTTGATTTTTCCTTAACCCCAGCAATCGCCGTATATATACCGCTTTGGCTTTCTTAGTCTAGGGTATAACTAGATTTGTGTGTCGCTCTTACCTGCACTCACATACTTAGCACCACTCAGCTCAACCAGTGCACCGCTCATTCACCCACCGCCTATATATATGTGGGTTGGCAATTTTGATGCTGGTTGTCAACAGCGTTGCGCTTTGTTTTTCCTCCATGAGCTTGCTTTTGTTTCGCTTTTGGCCAATTTTGCTTTCATATTTTTCCCTCAGCTGCATTTGAGCAAAGTTTTGGACTCTGTTCTTCTCCCCGTTGACAGCTTTCATCCGATTGTTTTTGCACAAGCAAGTTTTGCTATCAATAGGAACTTTTGACTGCAAGGACTCCCTAGCCTAAACTGCTTCCCCGCTCGGGCAATTAGCGCATCTGTTTTGGCTTTCAATTGCTTGTGCGTATTTATGTTTATATTTATCTGGCAGGCACTTGTCAGTAATACGCGCCATTAACATTAACGCACATTATGCTCCATTTTTCAAGTATCAAATTATTGCAAAAACAGCGGGAGTATTGTGTGGGGGGGGGGGGGGACCGAAAGAGCTTGCCTTCGAGGCAGTCAAACAAACTTTAAATATTTACGACATCATTTCATGGCCCACAAGCGAAGCTGCTGAACCCTTAAAATTGCCTGCTGACTGCCTGGATGACTTGCCTCTCTCCCAGCTTCCTGCCACCCCCCATTGTATGCTCAATGATAATATCCGCCCCGCCCTTTTTTACACCAAAAAAAAAATATTACACGCATAACTGTCGTATATATTTTTTGTTCTTGTTGTTTTCTTCTCCTCTCTCACTGGCTTTGTCTTCGAGCCTGCAAAACAAAAATTAGGCCATTAAGGCATTTACCAAAAATACACCGTGTCCTCAACTGGCCCCTGACACCAAAACCTGAGCCATCTCGTGTCCTGGCATTCGCTTTTTGGGCGTCTTTTTGTTAGAAATTGAAATTAATGTGGCGGAAATCACAAGTTCAGTTCACGCAAAGTTCTCGGCGGTGGCAAGGGTTTCGCTTAAAGCATTAGCCCCATGATATATGTGGGTAATTTCTGTTTCTGCTTCTGCTTTTGCCTGTCTTACTGATGATTGCCTGGGCAATTAGCCCCCCCCCCCCCCCCCCCCACACACACACACACACTTAAGTGTAACCCATTGTGAGTGCAGCTGAATTGTTGAAGAGCAGCTTATGATTTAAGAGCAGGTTTTTGGCAGGGAGACAAATAAATATGTGGCTCTTTATATATAACATTTAGATAACTCTTTAGTTTGACACACTTTTCAAGTCATTTATGTCTCTAAGACTATTCAAGCTAATTGAAATGCCAAAAGTTATTGAATCTTTGGCAGAAGTTTTAAGTTCAGAAAGAGAATTTACGATGCAAATGTATATACGATATGTATATATATAATATACGATGTATTATGATCTGAGGAAAAGTTTGTACTTGGGTTACAAATTTCATTAAATTTATGAAGACCTTAAGATATGTTATTTGTATCTAATATTATTATTTTTATTATATATTTGGCAAAAGTTTGTAAGCACAGAAAGAGAATTTAAGATGTAAAAGTACATACGATATACACGATATGTATATATATATAATATACGATATATTATGATCTAAGAAAAAGTTTGTACTTGGGTTAAAACATTCATTAAATTTATGAAGACCTTAGATAACTTATTTGTATCTAATATTATTATTTTTATTATATCTTTGGCAAAAGTTTTAAGCTCAGAAAGAGAATTTACGATGTAAATGTATATACGATATGTATATATATAATATATGTATATATATGTGTATATAGATGTAATCTGATCTTAGAAAAAGTTTGTACTTGGGTTAAAACATTCATTAAATTTATGAAGACCTTAGATAACTTATTTGTATCTAATATTATTATTTTTATTATATATTTGGCAAAAGTTTTAAGCTCAGAAAGAGAATTTACGATGTAAATGTATATACGATATATACGATATGTATATATATATATAATATACGATGTATTATGATCTTAGAAAGTGTTTGTACTTGGGTTAAAAATTTCATTAAATTGATGAAGACCTTAAGTTAACTTATTTGCATAAGCATAATCATCAGCTAGAAATGCATTTTAGATAAACTTTTATATATTTTTAAAAAGTTTCATAATTTTTATTAAAGATTTAAACAAAACTAGTTCATTGTCAGCTGTTCCGCATATAGATATATATATATATTGTTATATATTTTTTATTTTTTTCAATGCCTTGGGCCAAGCAAACTTATTGCGCAATTTTTCATATTTTAATGGGAAAACATTTTGCCTTGCGTCCAAGTTTTTAATTTGTTGTGCCCACTTGCCGGGACGAGACGCCCACACACACACGCACACAACAGCCGGTCGCATATGCTACGCCACTCCCTTGCCCCCTCTTGCAGTTTTGCCGTTATTATTCAAGCTTATTGTTTGGCCATTCTCCGGCTCGGCTTTCATTATAAGCCATAACCATTTGGCCAAGAGGCGCAAAAGTGTCGAAAGTGCAGGCAGGCGTGTTTCATTTATGTATATGCTTGTGGGCGTGGCACGAAACTTTTGCGAATGAAGCAAAAATTCAAATTAAACAACGAGAAAGTTGTGTGAAAAAAATATTAAGAACTCTTTCAAGCGAACGTATTGATATAGTATATTAAAGAGTTTGGCATTAAAGTTTGTGTGTGTGTATATAAGATGGTAATAATAAGTGTTTACTGCTAGTTATGATGTGGCAAAGTGCAAAACTGTATGTGGCACAAGAAAGCGCTTTTGACCTGCATAAATAAACAGTAGCAAAAGGATGCGAAAAGCGAAAACTGCTGACAAAAACTTATAAATCCCAGATATCCTGACCTTAATGCTACGTTGAATACCAAATGATGATGCCGCTGCTACGTGTGTCTGTGTGTAGGTGTGTGCATAAGTATAAGTATAAGTGTGTGTGTGTCTTTGAGTGAAAGCGTATATAAACAAATACCAATGTGCGTCAAGGCAGCTTCAAGTTGGCAGCGAAGTATGAAAGAAGAAAAAAAAATCGATTTCAAAGTGCTGGTTGGTTAGACGTAAACTTACACTACACCACACACACATACACACACACACACACACATACACACTTGCACAAACACACACACACACACTTACACACACACGTGCGCTGTACATTGCCTGCAGCATAGGTGCCCTGTAGGTGTCGCCTTCGTACGAGCTGTTTAACTATGCGTATACGCAACGCAGCTGAGTGGCTGCTAAATATTTTCAAGGATAACTTGACAAACAAACAAACAGTTGAACTTACATACACACACTTGCATATACACTTCTATATGCATATATGTGTATATATTAAGTATACGTATATTTTTTTTGCTAGTGCGAGCAAACCAAAAACTTTGTTTAGTGCTATGCGTCGCTTGAGCGCTTATTGTTTGCCACTTTCAAGGATATTGGCATTTGGTTAGCTTTTTTATATATCTAAAAAAATGTTCACATATATATATATATGTGTGGATTTGTTTTTTTTTCTTGTGCAGTTGAACCTTGAAATGGTGAAACGTCAGTTGAGCGAGATACGCCCACAGAGCGCTTTTGGCTGTTTTGCATATTTTCACTATATCTCTTAGTTGGATGAAGGTGGCCAGGTTGAGGGGGGGTTAGTGGGTAGGTGGGGTGTCTCGCTACCGAGCTACGTGACTTTGCTTTTAAAGAGCATCCGTAGTCAAAAGCCACAACGGGCCAACAAGCAGTGGAAACCCACACATTCGACACGGGAACCGTTTGGGCACATAAATAAATTATCAATTTATGTTTTAGACGAATCGAAAATGGCTAGCGAGCGACATTTTCGTACGAAATTGAAGCCTCGCGGCGCGTAATTCGAAACATTTGACAATTATTTATGCAAAACAAGGAGAACAACAGCAAAATAAGGCGAATAAAGCGAAAAAGGCCAACAAGCCGAGGATAAGGTATCAAAACCATATGATGGTCATAGTAACCTTTAGGTAATATTAACCTTTAGGTATATACCATGCTATATGTTATATATATATATATATATAGAATATAGTTATATGTTCTAATAATATGTCAAACTGAAACTTCTTAGATTATTTTTTAGTACTTCTCTCTTACTTGGCAATAACTATAAAAAAGACTAGAAAGATTTAAAATTTGATTTCCAATAATAAAATGTTTCCTTATCTTCATTTTATACCTTGAACCCATTGAAAATGGGTAAAAAGGGTATAATGGTTTTGTGCAACAGGCAGAAAGAAGCATCTGTGACCCCATAAAGTATATATATTCTTGATCAGCATGAAAAGTGGAGTCGATATATTCATCCGTATGTATGAACTCGTCGATCTCCGATCTAGAGACTCCAGTTTTGGAACATAAGCTCGCCTAATCCCTAGGCAGTACAAGTTTGTTTCAAATTTTCGATAACTCTTTCTGTTTCCGATATACACATGTGATCGATAACAACAAAATCTTGAATTTGGAAAACTTTGTGAAGCAGTTTGAAACATTAGACTAAATAATGACAATCTGTGAAAATTTTATCGAAATCGGTTTAGAAACACCGGAGATATGGAGCATTGAAGTTAAGTCAAGTATGCAGCATACTCGTACACACACTCACATACTTGCAAGCAGTGACTTTACGCGTAAAGTATAGGGTTCAGGGTATCGTCTAGTTGCGATTTCTCGACTAGAGCCTTCTTACTTGTTTTTCAGTACTTGTTTCTTAGTTCACAATAACTATAAAAAAGACTAGATGCTCCGAAAGACTTCAGTAACAGTTTAGAATGTCATTAAATACAAAGATTAAATAGAAATTTATTTGCAATGTTCAATTATTGAAGGAGACAAGAAGAATGTCTGTTAAACAGTTGAATAAGTTTATTTGCAATTACATTTGCAGCAACCGCATTGCAGCTGACTTTTCCGGTCCATTTGCAAGTACATAAAATGCACACACACACACGCACACAAGCACACTAATTCATGTACATGAGTGTGCAGCATATGTGAATTTAGTTGTGTGTGTGTGTGTGTGTGTTTGCCACAAGCGCCGCAAATTTGGAATCGCGGTTGTTGCTACAACATTGCCGTCATTTTTATGACATTTCCGATGAATACAAAATGCTTAATTAAATGCCGTTCCACGTTGTTGTTGTTGCTGCCGTTGTTGTTGTTGTTGTTGCCGAGACGCCGCACAAATTGCCGAGCTCTGTGTGTGTTCTGTGTGTGTTCCCTGCGTGCTCGTTTGGCTGACTTAACCTGAGGCAAGAAGCAGTTGCCTCATTCGCCGCATTCGTAACGCACGCCTTTTGTTACGTATACGCCCCCTGCCTTCCTCTGACTGTTCTCGGCATGTGATGACACGCATAATTTATTCAATTTGTGTATGTATGTGTGTGTGTGTGTATGTGTGTGTGTGTGCCTCCTTATGCGCGTCGGCATGCTTCCTACTGCGTCTCGCAAGTTAAGGTTTTTATTTCGCATCTCTAATGCTTAAATTACACATTCAAATACACGCCGGCACACACACACACACACTCACACACTCACACGCACACATTCGTCGCAGTCATGTGCGACATTTGGAATGGTTTGGTGGGGGGAGGGGGCAGCATCTTTTGCCTACGTTTTGTTTCCCACTTGCTCAAATAATGATCCCCAGACACATTCAGAGTACCCATTTTGCTTTCTTTTTTGTTGTTGCTGTTGTTGTTGTTGTTGTTGCAAAGATTATTTGCAATGCCTCGTCGCCATTTGTGGCGCAAAAGCGACACTGACTCCCCTGGGGTGGCTGCAACATCAGCTCATAGTTGCTGGCTTTCGTTTTGTCTACAACAAATCACTTTGTTGGCGCAACACTTTAATGTCAGGGATTAGGCATTAACGTGAGCGTTCCTCTCTCTCTCTCTCTCGCTCTCTCTCTCTTTGTCCTGCTGTCCTTTATGTTCTATGCCATTTGCATGGTATGTACTATGTACTATATATACAACTACCTAGACTAGAACAAGTAAGAAGGCTCTAGTCGAGAAATCCCGACTAGACGATACCCTGAACTCCATACTTTAAGTCTACAGTCACTGCTTGCAAGTATGTGTGAGTTTGTGTGTGTGTGTACGCGTATAGTGCATACTTTCTTAACTTCAATGTTCCATATCTCCGCTGTTTCTCAACCGATTTCAATAAAAATGTCACAGATTGTCATTATTTCGTCTAATGTTTCAAACTGCATCAAAAAGTTTTCCAAATTCAAGATTTTGTTGTTATCGATCACATGTGTATATCGGAAATGGGAAGAGTTATCGAAAATTTAAAACAAACTTGTACTGCCTAGGGATTAGGTGAGCATGTTCCAAATCTTAAGGTTCTAGCCCTTATAGTCTCTGAGATCAACGGACATGGCTATATCGACTCGGCTGTTGATGCTGATCAAAAATATATATACTTTATGGGGTCGGAGATGCTTCCTTCTGCCTGTTACATACTTTTGCGAAAAACCATTATACCCTTTTTAACCATTTTGAATGGGTTCAGGGTATAAAAACACACATACATATATGATATACATATATATATATATATATGGGAATATTTTTGTCACATACAATTATTTCAAGTTCTGTGAGTGCTTGAGTGTAGAAAGTTTTGTTTGCTCTTGTGCTTGTTTCTAATGTTTTTGTAGGCTACAAAATGGTACTTTAGTTTCTTACATTTAGTTACGAGAGCAAACTATTTCAAATGCACTGAGCTAGAATCTTATAAGCTGCTCCTTTTTTTTTGTAGTTCAGAACTTGTTGACGTTTGTTGAACCCTTAAATTGCTTTGACTTATGTTTGCATACAGCGAAATAAAGTAAAATATATTTATGAAATATTTATGTGAACTAAAAATGAAAATGTCATGACAACGAACAAACTTTTTGCATATTAAAACTAATATTCAATAAGTTTTCTAACAAACCGCAAAGAATTTCCAAATATCTAACTAAACACAAAATGCGTTCTTAATAATATTGCTAACAAGAATACGTTTTATTGATAAAACTTTCACAAACTAGGCTAAAAATGTTCGAAATCAATTTTTATACCCTGAACCCATTGAAAATGGGTAAAAAGGGTATAATGGTTTTGTGCAAAAGTATGTAACGGACAGAAGGAAGCATCTCCGACCCCATAAAGTATATATATTCAACGTCTCAGAGACTATAAGAGCTATATACTCCAGATTTGGAACATAAGCTCGCCTAATCCCTAGGCAGTACAAGTTTGTTTTAAATTTTCGATAACTCTTCCCGTTTCCGATATACACATGTGATCGATAACAACAAAATCTTGAATTTGGAAAACTTGAGATACAGTTTGAAACATTAGACAAAATAATGATTATCTGTGACATTTTTATTGAAATCGGTTGAGAAACAGCGGAGATATGGAGCATTGAAGTTAAGTAAGTATGTACAATACGCATATAGCATAGGGTATACGAGTAAAGTATTGGGTTCAAGGTATAGTCTAGTCGAGCCCTCTTACTTGTTTCTCTCTGTCACTTTCTCCTTCTCTCTCTCTCTGTCTGTCTCTTACAATTATTCGCCCCAGAAAAGCTTAGTTCAATACATCAATTGCTCCATTTGTGCTGCCTAAATGTGCCATATTTTGTTTCTGCTAGCTAGCTCTGCCATATTTCATCAAACAAAGAACAACAATGAGAGAGAGCAAAAACAAAAATCCAAAGCGATTTCAGCATTTTTTCATTCCAATTTGCATTTGAAGTGCTTTTAAAAACGGCAGACAAAAAACCAGCGATCAAAATCTGTGTAATATTTTCTTGTTTCGTATTTAGTATTTTTGTTCTTTTTTGCTTTCTTTGTTTTACGCATTTTACAACTGGGTGGGGGAGGGCGTGTGCCGCCCATCAACAGCAAATTGCGTACGCAAATTGTCTAAACGAAGCTTCTCGTCCTGTAGCTTTGCATTTTTACTGTCTGTCTGTCTATTTCGCGCCTGCAAATCGTAAATCAGCGCAGATTATTGTTGCTTCTATAGAGATTTGCCACCCTCCAAACCATTTGCATTTGTATCTTTTTTTTGGCCCTGAACGCGTTTTTCAATTTGAGTCAGCTTAAAGCAGTGTCCTCGCTTCGCCTTCGTCTGCGTCTTCGTCTTCGCTTTGGCTTCTCTTCATAAATATGCAAATTTCACCCCTCAAACTCGAAAAATAGCTGCGGTTTGCTCTACACTTTCACTTCGCTTCCCTGAGCTTTGAACACGCAAAAGAAATATTTGATTATATGCTACCTGCCTTCTTCTTCTCTTCTTGTATTGCCTGCTCAACTAGCTGCCACACACAGACACACACACAGCTCGTTATCCCAAGTGGGTAGCAGCTAACGATTTTGATTGTTATGTACATATAACTCGATGCTCTCAGATTGCAGCAGCAGCAGCAGCAGCTGAAGCAGCCGCATCAGCCCTGTTGAACCATAAACAATGAAGCTCAAGTGAAGCTGTAGGGCAAACTTCTCAAAGGATCCCCAACTCCTCGAGGCTGTTGCTTTGCTCCCCTTTTGGAGTGTTTAGCAACAGTGGGGTGGGGTTTTGTATGTGTGTATTGCCACCGCATTACTCATACGCCATGTTGCGGTCGCTTTGGCTTAAGAGGTACTTGCCCAACGCCCTGGCATGTTTAATTGAGCTCAGCTACAAGATGCCTCAAATACCTGCCAAGGGTTTGTATCTTAGGGTGCGCGTGTGTGTGTGTGTATGTGTTTGTGTGTGTTTGTGTGTGTGTGTGTCTGCTCTTTTGATAGCACTTTTGCCGTTGTCTAATTAGACATTGTGGCTAACATTAATTGGCCCAAAATGGACCCTGGACTTTATTACTTTTCAAGTGGTAGTTTGCCAGATTTTACGACCCTCCAACCCCTCCACTCCCACCCCCGCCCAACGCTAGATAGCATCTCTAATTAGCGTTGCCTAATCTGCAACAATATAAAATACATATTTTTTTGAACTCAATTGTTTGTTGGTCTCTCATAAATATTTAAAATGACCCAAGCATTTCTTCTGCTTTCTCTCTATTGTTTTGTGTTTGCATTTGCATTCGTCATTTGTTGTGTTTGTGTGTGTGTGTGCACATGAATTTTATATGACACTGCACAAACAATGCAAAAATCAATAAATTTAAATTGAAAATCATAAACTGCCCGTGAGCCAGACACAACAACAACAACAACAACTACAACAGCAATAACATTCTAATGCGCTCCGACTGTTTTTGTGCAGCAGCTGCAGAAAAGTTTTTTGGAGATTTCCGAACAAAGAAGTTCTCTCTACCCACAATTATGAGATATTTATATAGATATTTATTCAGACATGGATGGGTCAATCAAGAAGTTGAAGCTTGAAGTTCAGCCTTCCCATAATTATGATATTATTTATATACTTATTCAGACATCAAGAAGATGAAGCTTGAAGTTCATCCTTCCCAGAATTATAAGATTATTTATATATTTATAAAGTCATCGATATGTCCATCATGAAGTTGAAGCTTGAAGTTCAGTCTCCCCATTATTATGAGAATATATATACTTATTCAGACATCGATGGGTCAATCAATAAGTTGAAGCTTGAAGTTTATCCTTCCCACAGTTATGATATTATTTATATACTTATTCAGACACCGATGGGTCCATCAAGAAGTTGAAGCTTGAAGTTCAGCCTCCTCATAATTATGAGAATATATATAGATATTTATTCAGACATCTATATGTCCATCAAGAAGTTGAAGTTTGAAGTTCATTCTTCCCACAATTATGAGAATATATATACTTATTCAGACATCGATGGGTCCATCAAGAAGTTGAAGCTTGAAGTTTATCCTTCCCACAATTATGAGAATATATATATATATATATTTATTCAGAAATAGATAGGTCCATCAAGAAGTTGAAGCTTGAAGTTCTCTCTCCCCATAATTATGAGAATATATATACTTATTCAGACATATATATGTCCATCAAGAAGTTGAAGTTTGAAGTTCATCCTTCCCACAATTATGATATTATTTATATACTTATTCAGATACCGATGGGTCCATCAAGAAGTTGAATCTTAAAGTTCATTCTTCCCACAATTATGAGACTATACATATATATATACTTATTCAGATATCGATGGCTCAATCAAGAAGTTGAAGCTTGAATAAATCATTAACATGATTAAAAAAAAGGTCTAAAAGTCAAACCAACCAATTTTGAGCCTTTTTAATTGATATTCTGTACACAAATTATTCTTATATCTATATACAATGAGTTTAATTACTCATCTTCCTACCCTCGTTAAATTACGCATTGAAGCTTCGAGTTTCTAATTGAATTATCAAGCAGACACAAAAGTTTTGAATGCCTACAGCAGCTGCTGCTAGTTTCCATTTCAGTTACTGTTTTCCTGTCAAGTTTTGTTATGTTTTAGTTTCGTGCACTTTCTCAAGGGTCTCTTCCCACACACACACACACACCTTTGTCTCCGCGTGTGTGTGTGTCTGTCATTTATTGCCTGTGGCTTTTTGATTGTTTCGAAATAAACGTTGTGATAGTGTTTAACCTGTGCATTATTTGAGCATTCTGATTGACAAGTGTTAAACAAATTGTTGATTGAGTTAAGCATAATAATGTTTATAATCAGAATAAGAATAATTGGCTGCCATTTGTCCGGCTTTAAACCAATTAGTCTGAGCTTTTTGTTTGCAGTTTTGATCGACAAGCAATTCAAAACAAGTAAGAAGGCTCTAGTCGAGAAATCCCGACTCGACTATATCCTGAACCCTATACTTCACATACTCCATACTCCATATCTCCGCTGTTTCTCAACCGATTTCAATAATAATTTCACAGATTCTCATTATTTCGTCTAATGTTTCAAACTGCATCACAAAGTTTTCCAAATTCAAGATTTTGTTGTTATCGATCACATGTGTATATCGGAAACGGGAAGAGTTATCGAAATTTTGATTTTTAATCCCTACTACCTAGCGATTAGGCGAGCGCTTAGGCTATAAATAATGATTAAGTTTGATAGCTAAATAATATATTTGTTTTACGATTCTAGATTTATTTATTTGATTTTTAGTAAGATTGACATTTTTCGAGTTTTGAATACTTTGAAAAGTGTTTGAAGCAAATTTTCTTGTCCTTAAAATGTTTTCAGGTTTCTCTTCAGGCAAATCAACCAAAGTTCTTTTTCTTTGCAAGTTTAATAACATGATTTTTCCTGGCTTTTACAAAGACAATTATTAAATGCATAATTTGAAAATATCGTTTCATAACTTTTTCAATTTACGCACCAGGTTCTGAGCGGATTTTAATTATACTTGTTGTTTTAGACTTTCCACAGCTATGAGGCAAGGAAGGCAGAAATTATCTTGCAATTAAGGCAGCAAAAAAAAATAAATTTAAAATATAAAACAGTAGACGCGGCAGAAACGGGAGCAAGCATCACGAGTGAGAGGCAGAAGCAGTGAAATGTGCATGAATTAGCGCGATTTACATGAAAATTTCATAAATATGTAAGCAACATGGACAGCGCCCTCAGATCAGGGGGCGGGCGGGAAGGAATGGGTGTTGGTTTTTAGCATAAATTCAAGGTAGGAGTAATCAAAGCAAAAATTACCTAATTAACATAATCCACAGTGGCCAAATGAGGCGACGTTTGTTGCTTACTGACTGTTTGAGGCTGCTACAGAAGTGGGCGTGGCAAAACACAAAGCAGTAGAAGAAGTAGAGCAGACAACGCAAATTTTGTGATTCCGTTGATTAGTGTTGCCTTTAGGGGGCCCCAAAATCGTCCAGCTAGCCAGCCGGCCTTCGTCCCCTGTAAAGCCTTGATGATAAGTTGTCCTGCTCTCCAGCAACACTGATTAATATGCAGACGTTTAAGTTACGTTTTACGTTTTTCGCTGTTTTGCTTTTATTTCGCTTTTGGTTTTGTTTTGTTTATGTTTATGTTTGCTTTCAACTTGTAACACTGCAAAAATTTTAAACGAAATTTTCAAGTTGAACACAATTTAAGCTGAGCGGCTTGTAACTGTTTTTGGCTGTAAGCTGTTGCCTGGTTGTTGGCTGCTTGACGTGCAGCGGAAATGAGCAGCTTTCGTGCTGCCTGTCAGTCATATCGCAACTGCGCAACTAACTAAAAATATGAAAAGAACCGGATGCTAAAAAAATTATTATCAGCCCGCAAAAGTATGCTACATATAAGTGACTAAACGAAAATAATGCCAGCTGAGACGCACAGCATCCTGTGTTGGTTGCGGGTAGACGTATACCAGAAGAAGAACAACAAAAGTCAGAGCTTGTAAGTTGTTGCCAACATTTGACGCCTGGATGTCTGGCAAAAAGTTTGACGTTAGCACGCAACAGCAACAACAGCGAGAACAACAACAAAAGCTAGCCACAGTTAAGCAAAGCAGAGCTAAAATAATAACAACGCACACACACTTTGAGAGGTGTTCAGCTTTTGGCCATTTACATGTTGGCCAAACTAATTGTATTGTTGTGTTTTTTTTTTTCACTTATTTTTGTTTCTTTTGTGTTTTTTAGTCACTTTATTCAAGTATGTTTTCTTAGTGTGTGGCACACAACGCAACGCTATTGAAGGCAGCACTAGACTAAGCTTAGCATGCGGCCAGGACATGCTTTTAAGCTAACTTACAGGCAAACTTCGAAATTCGAATTTCGAAAGAGGAGTCAAGCGTTTGCGCATTAACTGCGAGAGCGAGTTCCCTCTCTCTCTCTCTCACTCTCTCTCGCTCTGTGCCTTTGCTCTCTCTCTCTCTGGCAATGTGCTGCGTTTTGTTATTATTTTGTTTATAGCGTCGTTGTCGTTGTCATCACCTGTTTGCATTTGCCCGAGTCCTTGAAACACACACGCATCATGCGGTGGCTGGATTATACTATGTCCTGTTTTGCACACAGTTGCTTAAGTAGCGGCTAAGCTTTGTTTCTCTCTCTCTGTGTGTGTGGGAGTGTGTGTGTCTTGACTCTGTTTGTGGCAGCCTCTTCTTCCTTGGCACAGTATGTAATAATGTTTTACTTGTTGTTTGAGGAGCGAGTTCGGCAACGATGCGATGCGTGTTAAACTTCAAATTAATTGCTGACGAAAAATACTAGTTATTACTTAGAGAGTGGGCAACATAAGTGTGCGTGTGTGTGTGTGTGTGTGTGTTGGGTGTGTGTGTGTGTTTGTGTGTGCTCTTGTCTGCCACAGTCTGCTGCATGTAACCGCAAATTCTACAAGGGGCACGTATGCCAAACACACACACACAGCAGACAAGGTCAGGCAGCTATGTGTGTGTGAGTGTGCCCAAAAAGTCATTAAGTGTGGCCGGCCAAAAAGCTAAACAACAACAAGAACAACAATAGAAGTATGCAGTAAAATTGATGCCCGTAACGAGGTTCATGTTTAATGGCCGTGTTGTTCGCCGGTTCCTGCAAAGGCTGCACCCCCAAAAAGGACATGCACTAATATTGCACATCGTGTCCTTTTTGGAGTCTCCTAGTCATGTTCGTTGTCACCATATCTCTACCTCTACCCCCCTCTCTCTCTCTCTACTATCCATCTCTCTTCGTCTACGTCATGACTGCAGCTTGAACCTGACACAGAAAATTGTATTTTAATGATGGGGCCAACAAGCATCCAGCTGCCACACTCCCACCACACCCCCTCACATCTTCTCCACGCACATTCAAGATGTTTATAAAGCGTCACAACCACTGCAGTTTTGCCTTCGCTGTCGGCTGCCACACAATGCAACCGGATAATGAAGTTGTAACTTGCACTTGGTGCAGCTGGTGCCATTTTTTGGGCTTTTGTTGCCAGGTGAAGTTGGAGTTGGAGTTGGAGTGCGGGGCAGAAGTTTCTGGCTAGCAGTTGGCATGCAAATTGTTGTGTTGTGTGTTTAGCATTCTCGTCCATTTTGGCCCACCCCCGCTACAACTACTATGTACTTGAGACCCGAACGCCCTTTTAGCCGTGTGCATCCCTTGATCTAGCCTTAATGCCTCGTTGCTGTTTGTTCTATGTGGTTGTGCTCTTGACTAGCTTTGCTTTCGATACACTGTTTCCAGATAAGCGAGTTTATGTGTTTTGGAAAGCTTAGTTATCAAACAAGTTATACGATTTTTCTTGCAATATTATATATATATAGGGTTTTTCAATAAGGCCGGTTAGATGTTGATATAGAATAAAACAAGCTAAGTGTGAGGTATTAACAAGATTATTTTTTTATTTGAAAGGCCTATGTATGCCATTAAGTATGGAATATGACATCATGCAAATCCATACCTCGGATTCTTACGGTGACACGAATTTTCAATGATTCTTCCACATAGATCGGGCTGAAATTTGATCATTTGAATGTGCTATTCAATCGTGTAACTTGCCCTGATGATTTGGCATAAGAAACTGAATAATAAACAAATAATTTGACAGATTTCACCAAAACAAAATGGCTGCCACGTGCCGCCAAAATCTACCCGCACCAATTGAAAAACCCTTTATATACAAGAAAACATTTACGATAACTTTTTATATGCCAAGACAAAAATATATCAATATATATATATATATATATATATCTTTTTGGTACAGAGTATTCCATGGTCTTTTTCCTTCAACTTTGAACATTGAAACTCGTTATCAAGCGTTACTGTACATGTGAGTGCTACAAGTTGCGTGTGTATTTGTGCAAGTGTGTGTCTCTCTCTCTGTGTGTGTGTGCCATGTAGTTGAAGTGCACTTGTTTGTGCATTGCAGGAGTCGTAATTATTGTTAATGGCCATTTGGCAAGCGCTTGTTGTTTTGCTGAACTGAAATCAGTACAAATTCATTTGAGGTAGAGCCACTCAATGATGATTTACTTTTTAAGTGGCTTCGTTTCAAAGGGCATTCTCATTTTATAAGCACAGGACATACACAATTAGCGCAAATTAAATGCTTGGCTTAATATGCTGGGATACTTTCTGTATGTGAAAAATTAACTTGGCTTTAACATTGCATTCGACAAGCAGAAAATTCCACACAAACTGAACAACAAACCATATTTCGATAATATTTGGCGAAAATACAGTGAAACCTTTAAAAAATATTTATTTTTCGTTTCGTTTCGACTATTCCTTCGTGGCTTTGTGTGAAAGTTAATTAAAAATTGGATTTCTCTTTCGATTGCAGTTGAAGATGCGGAAGAAGCGAATGCTGAAACTAATGAAGAAGAAGATGAAGATGAGGATGTGGCAAACGTAGAATTCGAAGAACGAGGTGAGTATTGAAAATCGAAATGATTATTTGAAAATCTTTTAATGAAATTTGAGTTTTTCGATTGTTTTAAAATCATATTTGAAAACCTTTTAATGAAATTTGTCTAATTCGATTGTTTCAAAATCATATTTGAAAACCTTTTAATGAAATTTGGCTGTTTTCGATTGTTTCGAAATCATATTTGAAAACCTTTTAATGAAATTTGACTGTTTTCGATTGTTTCAAAATCATATTTGAAAATCTTTTAATGAAATTTAACTGTTTTCGATTGTTTCAAAATCATATTTGAAAACCTTTTAATGAAATTTGACTAATTCGATTGTTTCAAAATCATATTTGAAAACCTTTTAATGAAATTTGACTTTTTCAATTGTTTCAAAATCATATTTGAAAACCTCTTAATGAAATTTAACTGTTTTCGATTGTTACAAAATCATATTTGAAAACCTTTTAATGAAATTTGACCGTTTTCGATTGTTTCGAAATCATATTTGAAAACCTTTTAATGAAATTTGCCTGTTTTCGATTGTTTCGAAATCATATTTGAAAACCTTTTAATGAAATTTAACTGTTTTCGATTGTTTCAAAATCATATTTGAAAACCTCTTAATGAAATTAAACTGTTTTCGATTGTTTCGAAATCATATTTGAAAACCTTTTAATGAAATTAAACTTTTTTCGATTGTTTCAAAATCATATTTGAAAACCTTTTAATGAAATTTGACTAATTTGATTGTTACAAAATCATATTTGAAAACCTTTTAATTAAATTTGTTTCTTTCGATTCATCAAAATCATATTTGAAAACCTTTAAATGAAATTTGACTGTTTTCGATTGTTTCGAAATCATATTTGAAAACCTCTTAATGAAATTAAACTGTTTTCGATTGTCTCAAAATCATATTTGAAAACCTTTTAATGAAATTAGACTAACTTGATTGTTACAAAATCATATTTGAAAACCTTTTAATGAAATTTGTTTCTTTCGATTGTTTCGAAATCATATTTGAAAACCTCTTAATGAAATTAAACTATTTTCGATTGTTTCGAAATCATATTTGAAAACCTCTTAATGAAATTAAACTATTTTCGATTGTTTCGAAATCATATTTGAAAACCTTTTAATGAAATTTGACCGTTTTCGATTGTTTCGAAATCATATTTGAAAACCTTTTAATGAAATTTGCCTGTTTTCGATTGTTTCGAAATCATATTTGAAAACCTTTTAATGAAATTTAACTGTTTTCGATTGTTTCAAAATCATATTTGAAAACCTCTTAATGAAATTAAACTGTTTTCGATTGTTTCGAAATCATATTTGAAAACCTTTTAATGAAATTAAACTTTTTTCGATTGTTTCAAAATCATATTTGAAAACCTTTTAATGAAATTTGACTAATTTGATTGTTACAAAATCATATTTGAAAACCTCTTAATGAAATTTGACTGTTTTCGATTGTTTCGAAATCATATTTGAAAACCTTTTAATTAAATTTGTTTCTTTCGATTCATCAAAATCATATTTGAAAATCTTTTAATGAAATGTAACTGTTTTCAATTGTTTCGAAATCATATTTGAAAACCTTTTAATGAAATTTAACTGTTTTCGAAAACGTTGAAAACCTTTTAATGAAATTTGTTTCTTTCGATTGCTTTAAACTTTTTTCTCCTAACAGATAATGGACTTACAGAGAAAACGTTTAAATTTGACGATTTTGCTCGCAGGTAAATTAAACATCGTCCTGCTTACCCTGTATTTGAATATTTCCCCGCCGCAGGCAATTAAAATTTAAAGTTTCGTATTCGGTTTTTCATGTTTTTGGCCACATTTTATAGCTGTTATTTGAAAAGTTCGAATGGGAGCGTGTTTCGATGGTCGTGTTGAAAATTGTAATTGTAATTTTAATTGAAAGGCGAGTTGAGCAGCAAGTGGCAGCAATGCTTGCCGCATGCCGCATGCCACTTGCTGCTAGCTGTTTTCTGCTCGTGGCTACTAATTAAGGATTAGCGTCACAAGTTACTTGTGCCAAAAGTTTTATGGACGCCAAAAACTTGACGTCACGCAGCAGCAGCAGCTGTGGCGGGGGCTGCAGGCACTTCTAAATGGCCGCAACAATAACAGCTAAAAACAGCAACAACAACAAGTACAATTTGATTATAAAATGGCGTCAAGTTTGCGCTGTGGCTTGTATTTAAATTGTGCTATGCTATTTTCGGTTTGTTTGGTTTCGGGTTTTGTTTTTCGGTGTTGCCAAAAACTTTTCTGTGCTCGTTTAAATCATAATTAGTTCAATTTTGCATAACTTAATTGCGAGCCATTCATATTTTGAACCCCTGTTTTGATAATATTTCTCTCTTCCCTTGTTGATTTCATTTTCCTAAAAAATATTTATCCACACAGATTGCTTCATCCAAAGATTGTGCATGCCTGCACTTTGGTGTTGGCCGACTGGACACAGATACCAACAAAGTCGCTGAAAGCGGCTGTTACCATTCTCCATCGCATTGCCTATGGCTGCTCTTGCCCAGCCATGCTCTATCAGGTGAGTACGTTCCCCTCTCTTTCCCTGTCTTAGCGCAAAAGTCAAACGATTTTGGCCGCCTGTTTAGCTGCTTTTTTTTGCTCCTGCTGTTTTTAATTCTGTTTGCGCCCTGGTCCTGGGCACATAAATCAAAGTCAAATGCACTGAGAATAAAAAGAAAAAAGCGGAACGCTCCTCCTACTCCAGCTTCCAAGTCTCTGTTTATACCCTGAACCCATTGCAAATGGTTAAAAAGGGTATAATGGGTTTGTGGAAAAGTATGTAGGCAGAAGGAAGCATCTCCGACTTCGATATATATACATGTCAGAGACTATAAGAGCTAGATACTCCACATTTGGTACATAAGCTCGCCTAATCCCTAGGCAGTACAAGTTTGTTTCAAATTTTCGATAACTCTTCCCGTTTCCGATATACACATGTTATCGATAACAACAAAATCTTGATTATCGAAATCTTTTTGATGCAGTTTGAAACATTAGACAAAATATTGACAATCTGTGAAATTTTGATTGAAATCGGTTAAGAAACACTGGAGATATGGAGCATTGAAGTTAAGTCAAAAGCAAAGTATAGAGTTCAGGGTATAGTCTAGTCGGGATTTCTCGACTACAGCCTTCTTACTTGTTCAGTCTGGTTTGTGAGGCGCTGGCTTCATTTTTATGGTAATTTGTACAAATTAAGCGAACCTTTTTTCTATTTGTGCCCAACCACAAACGATATTTACTGCGCGCTCTTTATATTTCTTTCTTTTCTTCTTTTTTTTTTCTCATTTTCAACGAGTTTTGCCACAACACAAACTTCATGCCACTGCTCTTTACTCCTTCAACTGCTGGCTCCATCTGGTTGTTTGCCCCATTTTTAGCCCTTCTGCCGTCAGCTGAAATTTGAACTTTTTAAGCCTTTTTACGCGCTGCCTTGCGCCGCAGCATTGCTTGGGCTTTACTTTTAAACTGCTGCGAAGAATTGTGAACTCAGTGCAGATTGGGCAGCGGGGAGTCAAGCATTTAAATATGCCTGTTTGTGTTGCTTAGTCCTGGTAAGGGTATCAAGTAACTTGACTTTCGCATGAGAATTGTCAGTTGAGTAGACTTTCTAGCCATAAAATATTTAGTTGCACCAAACAATGGGTTAATGTAAGAATAATTATCATGCTTTAAAGTACATTTAATATAATTATATAAATTTATATATTATTAAATAATTATAATTATATAATTTCTATATCTTAAAACATTTTATAGCGAAAAAGAGTTTCTTTTGCAGTTTATTTTCGTTAGATTTCTTACTCATTTCATTATTTATTTAGAACATTATCCATAAAATGATTAGTTGCAGCAAACAATGGGTTAATGTATAGAATTGCAAGCAGATTTATCATGCCTTAACATATATTTAATATTATTTCTATATCTTAAAACATTTTATAGCAAAAAAACAATTCGTTTTGCAGTTTATTTTCGTTAGATTTCTTACTTATTTCATTATTTATTTAGAAAATTATCCATAAAATATTTAGTTGCACCAAACAATGGGTTAATGTATAGAATTGCAAGTATAATTATTATACCTTAACATATATTTAAGATAATTTCTATATCTTAAAACATTTTATAGCCAAAAATCAATTCGTTTTGCAGTTTATTTTCGTTAGATTTCTTCATCATTTCATTATTTATTTAGAAAATTATCCACAATATATTTAGTTGCAGCAAACAATGGGTTAATGTATAGAATTGCAAGAATAATTATTATGCCTTAAAGTACATTTAATATAATTATATAAATTTATATATTATTAAATAATTATAATTATATAATTTCTATATCTTAAAACATTTTATAGCCAAAAAACATTTCGTTTTGCAGTTTATTTTCGTTAGATTTTCTACTCATTTCATTATTTATTTAGAAAATTATCCATAAAATAATTAGTTGCACCAAACAATGGGTTAATGTATAGAATTGCAAGTATAATTATTATACCTTAACATATATTTAAGATAATTTCTATATCTTAAAACATTTTATAGCCAAAAATCAATTCGTTTTGCAGTTTATTTTCGTTAGATTTCTTCATCATTTCATTATTCAATTAGAACATTATCCATAAAATATTTAGTTGCACCAAACAATGGGTTAATGTATAGAATTGCAAGCAGATTTATCATGCCTTAACATATATTTAATATTATTTCTATATCTTAAAACATTTTATAGCCAAAAAACAGTTCACTTTACAGTTTATTTTCGTTAGATTTTCTACTCATTTCATTATTTATTTAGAAAATTATCCTCAATATATTTAGTTGCACCAAACAATGGGTTAATGTATAGAATTGCAAGAATAATTATCATGCTTTAAAGTACATTTAATATAATTATATAAATTTATATATTATTAAATAATTATAATTATATAATTTCTATATCTTAAAACATTTTATAGCGAAAAAGAGTTTCTTTTGCAGTTTATTTTCGTTAGATTTCTTCATCATTTCATTATTTATTTAGAACATTATCCATAAAATGATTAGTTGCACCAAACAATGGGTTAATGTATAGAATTGCAAGCAAATTTATCATGCCTTAACATATATTTAATATTATTTCTATATCTTAAAACATTTTATAGCCAAAAAACAGTTCACTTTGCAGTTTGTTTTCGTTAGATTTTCTACTCATTTCATTATTTATTTAGAAAATTATCCACAATATATTTAGTTGCACCAAACAATGGGTTAATGTATAGAATTGCAAGCAGATTTATCATGCCTTAACATATATTTAATATTATTTCTATACCTTAAAACATTTTATAGCCAAAAAACAATTCGTTTTGCAGTTTATTTTCGTTAGATTTCTTACTCATTTCATTATTCAATTAGAACATTATCCATAAAATATTTAGTTGCACCAAAGAATGGGTTAATGTATAGAATTGCAAGCAGATTTATCATGCCTTAACTTATATTTAATATTATTTCTATATCTTAAAACATGTTATAGCCAAAAAACAATTCGTTTTGCATTTTATTTTCGTTAAATTTCTTACTCATTTCATTATTTATTTAGAAAATTATACATAACATAATTAGTTGCAGCAAACAATGGGTTAATGTATAGAATTGCAAGTATAATTATTATACCTTAACATATATTTAAGATAATTTCTATATCTTAAAACATTTTATAGCCAAAAATCAATTCGTTTTGCAGTTTATTTTCGTTAGATTTCTTACTCATTTCATTATTTATTTAGAACATTATCCATAAAATGATTAGTTGCAGCAAACAATGGGTTAATGTATAGAATTGCAAGCAGATTTATCATGCCTTAAAATATATTTAATATAATTTCTATATCTTAAAACATTTTATAGCAAAAAATCAATTCGTTTTGCAGTTTATTTTCGTTAGATTTCTTACTCATTTTATAATTTATTTAGAGCTTTAAGGTTATTTTCTTTAGGGTATCCCACGATGTATTTTCTTGTCTTCTGTTTTTTTGGGCAACTTTTACTTTTTTGTATGATTTTTGTTTTATTTGGCGCTTTGCTCGCTGCTGCTGCTTTTCACGGCTGGCAATTAAACTTTTCTTTTGAGCCGAGTTCATAAATCACATTCAACGCCAGGCGGGCAACAATGGGGAACCCCCAACTCTCCTTGCATTGCCGCCAATCATTATAGGATACAGCTTAAGCTGTATTTTGTTAGCTATGTGCCATGTTCTCATGGCCCTGATCACTAAAGTAATCAGAGAAGCGGCGTATTATCTAAAACCAGACACATGAGCTGAGTGAGTTTACTAGGCGAAGAGCCAGACGGCCAGACAAGGCAGGCAGCTGGTGCATACTAAGCCGGTTTAGTGTCTGCTGTGAGGAGACACAACACAGATACAGATACACAGTCAGAAGACCGAAGACTGGGAGACAGACGACCGCAGCTTGCTGCTTGTGTCCAGTTTTCATCAAAAGGATAGCTGGGAAAACAAAAGTAGCATCATATGCAAAGTCAAAACCACTAATGGGTCTGCGCAATCATAGGATAAATTAAATTCAAAATACGTACGACAGCCAGACAAGGACCAACACGAACGATACATAAAACAGGAACGTGGAAGGGGCAGTGGGGAGGGGGGCTGGTAAACATTTATAAAGTTTTGCGGACTGCAAATGATATCTTGCTTTGGCAGCGAGAACCGCAGGCAACAACCACAGGCCACAGGCTCCAAACTCCAACCCCTCCTGGGAAAAAACACTCTCAACTTGTGGCTGGTAGCTGTGTCTTTGTCATCACTTTTCATTTGAATATGAAGTGGCATTGTCTTTTACTACCCCAACATCTTTTCAGCTCACTCTCTGTCTCTGTGTTTCTCTTCATACAGGCCAAGCTGTTTCGCATCTTTCAACAAGTTCTGGCTGTGGAACGTGATGCTCATCAGGAGGAGCTGCGACGCTTGGGCATCTATGTGGTGCGCAAATTTGTCGAAGTGGCACCAACTAATCCAAAAATCTATGCAGAGTTATTATTTTACAAGGGCATACGGGAGGCCAACGAGCTGGAGACGGGCTATTGTGATGCCTACGAGACGTAAGTATGAAACAGACCAGACCAGACCAGACCGGTATGCATTTCGCTCCCACTCTCTCTCTCTCTCTGTCACTTTGGGGTTAAAGGGCCATCAGCACAATGGGCACATGATTGACTGCCCTGCCTCACACTCCAACTCTCTCTCTCTCTCTCTGCCTATCTGTCTGCGCCTGTCGTTTAGTTTTGGCGACTAGTTTCGGGGCCCAGTTGATAAATGATGATGATGTGCAAGCGATGTATCCCAGACGAACTTGTTCTCTTTAACAACCTATTCTCTGTATTGAATTCATTTGTTTTTATTTGGCAGCGGCACCAAAGGCGCCTGGAGCGAGGAACAGGAGGTTGAGCTGCGTTTCCTATTCGAGGAGAATCAACGGAATCCCGAGACCAATAAGGGTAACTATGACAAATACTACATTCGACTCTCATTGCTCTTGCTCTTGCTGTAAATTAAAACCCAATTTACGCTAAATGAATGAAACCAATCAAACCAAAAAGAACGCAAAACAAGAAGCAATACAATACAAAACGGGTGGGTTTTTTTCTTTTCTTTGCTGGTGGTTGATTAAATACTCTTTTGTTGGTGGTATTGTTGACCTTTGACTTAGTAATTGAAGCTGATACAAACATGAACAAAAGCAACGAAACAATATTTTTTGAAAGTTAGTTATCCCTTTAACAAAACAGTTTCATATACTAAGGACATTGAGAAAGTGTTGACAAACTTTCTTCGCACTTAACCAACACTGAGTCTCTTGTATACATCAACATGGAGATTGTTCTTGGAAACTAAGAAACCAACATAGGACATTTCTCTATTTAGTCAGACGCTAATACAATGCGGAAATCCTAACTCTAAAAAGCTGAACAAATCAAACTAAAACAAGTAAGAAGGCTCTAGTCGAGAAATCCCGACTAGACTATACCCTGAACCCCATACTTTAAGTGTACAGTCAGTGCTTAATTTCAATGCTCCATATCTCCGGTGTTTCTCAACCGATTTCAATAAAATTTTCACAGATTGTCATTATTTCGTCTAATGCTTCAAACTGCTTCAAAAAGTTTTCCAAATTCAAGATTTTGCTGTAATCGATCACATGTGTATATCGGAAACGGAAAGAGTTATCGAAATTTTGAAATATACTTGTACTGCTTAGGGATTAGGCGAGCTTATGTTCCAAAACTGGAGTCTCTAGCTCTTATAGTCTCTGACTATATATCTATATCGACTAGACTGTTGATGCTGATCAAGAATATATATACTGGGGTCGGAGATGCTTCCTTCTGCCTGTTACATACTTTTGCACAAAACCATTATACCCTTTTTACTCATTTTCAATGGGTTCAGGGTATAAGTAAAGCACCCTCAGCAAGAGTATATCGCAAAGAGAGAGAGAGAAAAAAAACTAGAACCGCAACAACTTCAATCAAATTGTGTGTGTGTGTGTGTGTGTGTGTGCTTTCAGATGTGATTGATTGGATTCTGGACAATTTGGTAGACAAGACACGCACTCGACGCGCCATACTGAAAAAACTAAAGGAAATGGGTTTGAGCTTCAAGGCGCCAACCAAGCGCTCCACGAAAGCAGCATTGGGTGGCAAGAACCTATGGCAGCCGGAAGAGGATGAGGAACTAAGCAGCTTATACGATCAACATCGCTTGGAGCCAGGTGGGTTGGGTTGCGAACTCCCCAATACTCCTGCTTATTGCTATGGCATTTAATTTTCAGATTGTTTGGAACGCATTGTGCGTGAGTTCGAGGAGCGTCGGAACAAGCAGCAGATCATCAAGCGAATGCTGCAGCTGCATTTAATAGCTGACAAATCGGAAATACTGCCGGCCAAGGCTGCCAAGGGACAACGAAAGTCCAAAAAACAGGAGCAGGAGGATGATGAGGAGGAGGATGAGGATGGGAATGACGATTACATGGAGGAACCAACATTTGGAGAGCCGTTGCCTAGGCAAATAGCAAGCAAGGCAAACAAAGCCAAAGTGAAGCCAAAACAACGAGTCCGAACACCTTTGGATGTGGGCACACTGCGAGCATTAATTGCTCAGGTGGATGCTGTGGTGCATCAGGAGGCCTTTGACTGGCTCAAGGAGAGTCTGCTGGATGCCAGCGATGATACAGAGGATGCTGCAGGCGAGGATGAAGAAGATGGTGTGCCGTTGCTGCCCTTACTCGATGCACAAAAGGATGCCATGGAGCTGGCTGATTTTCAAAAGGTCCTCGTTGCGCTGGGCATCCAGCCGCCCATTGTGGGCATGGAGAGCTATTGGCGCATACCCAGCTATCTCAATGCAGCCGATCTAAAGCTGCGCGCCAAAATTGTCGCAGGCGAGCAGGAGGACGACGAAGAGGAGCCAGAAGCAGTTGATGGGCAGGATGAAGAGGATTCGGCGGAGGAAGACGAGGACTATCTGGACAAACGCAGCAGGCAGCGCTTGGAGGCAGCTGCCGTAAATATAACCATACAACAGCAGGAGAAACTGGACAGCCTGATGTACAGCAAAAGCGATGATGAAGCGGAGCAAAGAACAGTTCCAAAAGCCAAAACCAAAGCAAAGCGCAAGACTAAAGGAAAAGTCGCTACGCAGGATGATCAGGAAGTGGATGAAATAGCGCGCAAATTGGCGCGCAGAAAGCGCCAGCCTGATGTGTCCAGTGCGGAGGAGCAAGAGGAGGAGGAGCTGGAGCACTCGAAGCTCAATACAGATGATTTATTTGAACAATTGAAAGCAAAGCGCGCCACTAAAATCAAAATGAAGGATATGATTTTGAGTGAATCAGTCAAAGCGGCAGCAGAAGCCGAGCCGGCTGAGCAGGACATGCAGGACGATGACGATGATGCACTCAATTTCAACTCGGAAGACTATCGGGCAAGGCTGCTAGAACTAGAGGATGAGCAGGAGGAGGAGCAGGAGCAGGAGCATGACAAAGAGAATAACACAATCAAGGCAGCTTCCACATCCACAACCAGATCCTTGCAGCGCACACGTCGTGCTAATGTAATTGACTCAGATAGTGACGATGATGGCGATGATGTTGCTGCTGGTGTTGCTGATACTGCTTCCAAGACAAACAAACGCCCACGCAGCAGCGACAATGGCAATCACGATGACGATGATGAGGATGAGGATATCAATTTTCTGGCACGCAAAAAGCCAGCAAACAGCAATGAGAAAACGTCCAAGCGACGTCGTCTGGCTGTCATCGATGATGATGACGACGACGATGATGATGCTTTCTAGTATTTTAATATGATTTTGCTACTAAATAAATGTCATTTTGTAATTCGCATAACGTTGTCAGCTAATTGAAATTGTTTTCCAATTATATTTAAACTTATTAGCAAGCGACATAAAATGTTGTTGTATTACACTCGACTGCTCGTAATTGCTAGCAGCTACAATCTGTCGTCATGCAGGCGACAACTAAGCTTCTTTGACTGTCATATGTAAGTGCATAATTCAGCAAACAGTATGCAGTTGGAAGTTGAGAAATTAGGTGGACATTTCTGATTCTGATTTTTGTTATCTTCACACAATTATCTGTAATTTAATGTTGCTTAATGTTAAAGAGAATTTTCGTATAACTTGAAGTAGAGCTTCGACTTGCTTTAAACTCATCCCCAAAAAAGTTATGCTATAATTTATCAATGCTGGGCCCATCAAGAAATATGAGCACAACCCAAAAGTACTTTCAAAAACGAGACACGTTTTGAGCACATGAGGGAAACGTGCTAATTTATTTTCAAATCTTTACAATTGGCTTGCTCTACTTGAGATAATGCTATTGGTTTGCATCGGTTAGATATAGTGTGTGCGTGTGTGTGCATAAAGCTGGACCTGAACAAGGACACTTCTGGCAGCTGCCAGGTATGGAAAATCAAACAATTGCCTGCTGAGAGAGCGTGGGCAACACTCTTCCCCCTTTCGCTTTCTGTTGTTTGCTTGTGGGCAATTTGTGCTGTTGCACTGTGCAACGAACCCAATTCATAGTTCTGTAACGTGCATGTGTGTGTGTGGTGTGTCTGCTAATTTAGTGGCTTTTGTTAATGCCAATGGCATTGTTGCAATTGTTCGGCACAGAGCAGTTGCAGCTGGCAACGTTATTGTCATTGTACAATGTGCATTGCCGGCTACTACCAAACTACAGCCTAAGCATTCCAAATTTTCCAGCTATCCTTTGCTAACTGCAACAAGCATACATTTGGGATACAGAGAGAGAGAGAGAGAGAGAGAGTGGAAGAAAAGTCGCACTTAAATGCATTGCAGTGCAGCCAGTTGTTGTTGGGGTTATGCACTCTTATTTAGTTTCTATTGCATTTCTTGATAACACACACAAATGTTGTTGTGCTCTGAACTGTAAATGAAAGAAAAATGTTTACTGCAAGTGTCATAATAATGGAAGTCGACTCGAATGGTGAGCAATCGAATATCAGTTTTACATGTGCCATCAAATTGTGGCTAAACTGTTTGTTTAAGTTTCTGGCTTTTGATGCAAACTTGAAATAAAAAATAATATTTAATATTTCATTTATTCTATTTTTTTTTTACAGATTTATGATTGTTGTTTGAAGGTAAATACTGTTACAAAAACAAGTAAGAAGGCTCTAGGCGAGAAATCCCGACTAGACTATACCCTGAACCCCATACTTTAAGCGTAAAGTCAGTGCTTGCAAGTATGTGTGAGTATGTGTATGTATACGCGTATAGTGCACACTTGTCTTAACTTCAATGTTCCATATCTCCGGTGTTTCTCAACCGATTTGAATAAAATTTCCACAGTTTCTCAATATTTCGTCAAATGTTTCAAACTGCATCACAAAGTTTTCCAAATTCAAGATTTTGTTGTTATCGATCACATGTGTATATCGGAAACGGGAAGAGTTATCGAAAATTTAAAACAAAGTTGTATTGCCTAGGGATTAGGCGAGCTTATGATCCTAATCTTCGAGCCTCTAGCTCTTATAGTCTCTGAGATTGACGGACATGGCTATATCGACTCGGCTGTTGATGCTGATCAAGAATATATATACTCTATGGGGTCGGAGATGCTTCCTTCTGCCTGTTACACACTTTTGCACAAAACCATTATACCCTTTTTACCCATTTGCAATGAGTTTAGGGGATAAAAATAATATTTAATATTTTATTTATTCTATAATTTATTTTACAGATTTATAATCGTTGTTTGCAGGTTAAAAAAAGTTTCAAAAAATATTACAAAAACTATTAATTAAGTGCAAAAAGTCAATGTTTGTAATGCGATGCTAAATGGCGCTTTATTAAACTAATTTATGACTGAAATTGCAGTTAAACAGGACGAATCGAGTTTTTCACACACTGAAAAAAAACACATACAAATTTTGATTTTTTTTTATGTTCGTTCCCAACGGCAACTAACACACTTATAAAAGTTTACTACTACGTAGAAGCTCATTTTTATTACCATCAGAGATGTGTGTGCATTTTTTTTGCTTGCACTAACGATTACATAGCCAATGCGGCGTATGCGTAATGAAATGCATATCTCGTTAAGCAGCTGCATAAATTTCATGTGCATGTGTGTGTGTGTGTGTGAGCCGTAAAAACCTCATCCACGAGTCCTGGCATAAATCAGAGGCCAGACATCGTTGTCACCTTAGCTGTCTTTCTTTTTATCGCCGTCGCTGGCTTAAACACTTTATTTCTTTTAATGCGAAATGAAAGCAGCTGAAAAGGCTATAAGACGCCCAGCCACGCCCACCGCTAAAGTTGGGGGGTGCTTCACTTTATTAATAACAAGATGGCGCGCACTCAATTTAAAAAGCAGGCGGTAGCTCATAATTTATTTCATTAATTTAATCAACATCAGCGCACATGTCAACTGCATGAGTCCTCAAACATGTGAGTGTGTGTGAGTGTGTGTGTGTGTGTGTGCCACACCTTTTTTATCTGGCTGCCTATCTAAGGCGACTGTTGCAAAGAAGTTTATGTTTAAAATCGCTTAATACATCGTAAATTATGTTGAACTTTGCTGCGGCTCCTTCTGCTCCTTGAAAGGGATTTTGTATGAAAGGCGGCACAGGATCTGAAGTTGACAACGACGGCTGCCTCAGTGTGATTATCAAGTCGTGGGTTACTATACCCTGAACCCATTGCAAATATGTAAAAAGGGTATAATGGTTTTGTGCACAAGTATGTAACAGCCAGAAGGAAGCATC